>WNYG01000081.1:0-131426 GCA_021396235.1 Sporothrix pallida
TTTTTTTTTTTTTTTTTTTTTTTTTTTTTTTTTTTTTTTTTTTTTTTTTTTTTTTTTTTTTTTTTTTTTTTTTTTTCAAAAGTATTCTACTATGAAACAAAAATCCAAATGAAGTGTTCACTTCATAGTACATCATTTCATGTCAGTGCCTTTGATTATCGAATATTTTATTTTTAATTTTATTTTAAGCAACAATCCAAAGACAAACAATCGGGCTCCGTGTGAACCAGACCTAAACGACTTTCGTCGGATCGGCTGGAGCCGGGTCGGAGCGTAGACTCTTCTCAAACGCAGCCCTCATCTTCAGCATTGGCTGAGCCACCCACGTATTGTACGCCATGACGTCCGTCTCCTCTTTGGGATCTCTCGTCGTGTTGAACAAGTATGGCGCCTCGAGTCTCCCAGACGATGTGTTGACCTGCGGCTCCCAAACAAAGTGCAGCTTCCAGTTGCGCCATTTGATAGCTCGCAGCTCGTTCTTGATATAAAACAAAAAGCCCTCACGGGGCGACCTTGCGTTGTCTGGATCCGTAAATAGCCGTGTCTGGTCGATACCATCAATGGGGCGGTCTGCAGGGACAGGCGTCTTTGTGATGGCTGCAATTGTCGAAAAGATGTCGGTGACATGGACGATCTGATTGGAAGTCGCACCCTTCGGGACGTGGCCAGGCCAGCGGATGATAAAGGGCACACGGAGACTGCCCTCCATTGCAGTGTGATACGTGCCTGACCACGGACCGGCCGTGCCCTTGTATGGTGGACGGAACTCGGGTCCGTTGTCAGACGCAAAAATGACGACAGTGTTGGCGGCAATGTCGGACCCGAGGCCGTCGAGATGATCCAGTAGCTGGCCAGTTCGGAAATCCATCTCGGCCATCGAGTCGGCAAAGTCCCCATGCTTCGTGCTCCCGGAGAAATCAGCATGAGGAAGCGTCGGAAAGTGCAGGTGGACCATGGGATGGTAAAGAAAGAACGGAGACTGGTCATTGGCTTGCCGCGTCAGCCACGCAGTCGACTTCTCGACCAGAGTGGCGTCAATGGTCCGTCGAACATCAAGATCGTAGACACACACATTCCGTGACGGACTGCCCGCCTTTCCTTCCATGATGTACGGCATCTCGACGACGTCCGCCTCGAAGCCGATAGCCGATGTGAACTGGCTCTCGTCTGTTGTTCTCGGGATGCCGTACCATTCATCAAAGCCGCGATCGCTGGGGTACCGACCGGGTATATCGCCCAGGTGCCACTTGCCGTGATGTGCACTGACGTACCCGTTTTCGCGCAGCAGCTCCGGCAGCGTCTTTTCCCACGTCGCCAGCCCTTGCGGGAAGCCCGCGGGTACAGATTGCAGGCAGCCAGTCCGGATGGGGTGCCGCCCGGTCATCAGGGCCGACCGTGTCGGGACACAGTCACTCTCGACATTGAAATTATGCAGGAGCAGGCCTTGTTTGGCAAGAGCATCGATGCGTGGCGTTGCGGCTCCACGTAGAATTCCGCCCCCATAGCATCCCAGCTCGCCCCACCCAAGGTTGTCCGCGAGGATCAGTAGAATGTTGGGCTTGTTGGGATCGGTCGACATTGTGTGCTGTTTCTGTTTCGGCGGTGAAAGGAGTTGATCGTTTTGTAGATTTTTTAACGACTTGAAATGCAGCATATGTTGTCAAATATATATCAAATATATATCAAGTATATATCACATCTGCTAGACGGCATCGCGACAGGTCTTGTTTCTTGCAACGGACATGACCTCCGTTAGACCCACTTTTTACCGAATTTCCCCCTGGTTTTCTTTGTGGGGAGCTTCACGGGGCGTATTTCAAGATCATCAACATTTGTAATAACGGATAGTTGACAGTATGGCCTGGGGTATCTGGGTATATATGGGGGTATCTAGCGTATAATTTGGGGATTCACACCCCAATTCGTCCACTCATCACGACAAGATATCTCTCTCGTTGTTCCAGGGATCGTAGTGCAGGGAGCCTGTCCCGTCCCGCAGCTGCTGTCGAACGATGCGCTCATGGCGGGCAAACTTCAAAGAAAATGTGAGGATGGCCGGGATGTCGTAGTGGAACTGGCGGTGCTCGTACTGGAGCTGGTCGGCAAATGACGCCGTTTTGAGTTGTGGCACATACTCGTACAGGTACGCCACCTGCATGGCCAAGTGTCCAAAAATCATGGTGTCCTCGCGGCTGTCGAGCCAGCTGTCGATCATGGCGTCGACCAAGTCTGGCAGGCGCGGAAAGACGGTCGATCGGTCGAGGCTGAGCCTCAGGCGGTCGGTTGAAAAACTCCAGTCTGTCGACTTGTAGAGGAACGTCCGCGTGTTTGGCTCTTTGTCGGCTGGCTGGCCTGGAGGCGATGGCAAGACGAGGCGGCGATGGGGGATGCCCTCCGCGCCCAGTTCGCTGATGAAAGAATATCGGTCGTTTGGCTGATCACCGGCCGCCTGCCAGCCGTTGTCGAGGAGAAGCCGTGCGGCCGCGTCAATGTCCTCAACCAAGACATGCAGGTCAAAGACCGCCGTGGGAACGCCGTAGTGCGCGATGGCGTCTTCGAACCAGCAGACGCAGGGGATCCCGTTTGCAAGGAGGACCCGGCACAGGGCGTACCGACGAGTCTTGCCCATCGTCCGGTCTGTCGTCCGGTCTGTCGTCTGGTCGGTCGTCCTGTCGGTCGTCTCTATTATTGTACCCATTGCAGTGTGTGTGTGTAAGTGGTTGGACGATGTTTCAAAGGTCGGATGATGGAAGTAAGCTGTCTAGGGCGAGGACTAGGAGAACTTCACAAGTTACGGCAGGACCGGGCTGAATCTTAGAGCGGCAACACGTGACGTGCTCAGTACGCACCTTCCCTTCGAGAACACCTCAACACCTCGACTTAAGCAGAGTATTCGACTTGAGATAAAAAATAGACCATCAAATACAAATTCTGCTCATACGTTTCCATCGCCAAATGTCGCACTCCCCGAATGCCCTCGTTCGCGAGGCTGCAAGAGCTGTCGGCAGCACTCTCCACGATATCAAATATGCCGTTGTCGGCGGTGCTGCCTGTGCCATGCTGGGCTCCAATCGTGTGACAACCGACGTCGACATTGTGGTCCCAAGAGGCGGCACCAAGGCTGCGAGAATGCGTCTGGCAGAAAACGCACAACAATTCAAGGTCGACCGACGGACCCTTCACACGGAATACAGGCCCGAAGACTGGAGTACACCAGATGCACCAGATATGCCAGATGCACCAGATACACCGAGGACGCCGCCCGTCATGATCGAAATCCTCACGCCCCCGACCCTCTTCAGAGCCGAGTTCACCCAAGACACGCCCATCTACGACGCCGACGGCGTCAAGATCCTCAAGCCAGCCCTACTGCTGGACACAAAGTGTGGGGCCATGCTATGCCGCGCTGGAGCCCAGGGCAAAGACAAGGACGCAAAGGACATTTTGTTTCTTCTACAGTGGTGCATAGACCACGACATGCTTCCGACGACAGAGAAAGTCCCTACCGCGACAAATGACTTTATCCGTTGTTTTGTTGATACCTACGGCGGACGAGATCGATGGGAGCAGGCAGGCTTCACCTTTTAAGACCTCGACGTTGTGCGGGGAATGCGGAGTAGGTGAATGGGTGGGCACGAAGCCTCGAGCCTGAGAGGGCAATTCCACGGTGCTACTTCGCACCTCTACAGAAGCCTTACCCCGATATGGTATTACTGTGTCTCGCAACGGATTCGACTAAATCGACCGCCCTCATACAAACAGCACCAGTTTTACAGCATTCAATCTATCTACAGGATACACTAGTCTGAATATTACAGTAATATACGGCGCCTACAATACAATGTAAGCGTTGTAAGCGTTGTAAGCGTTGTAAGCGTTGTAAATGCTGTAAGTGCTGTAAGTGCTGTAGGCCGCCGAAGCACAGCGGCCTCTGGATGGCTCTCTACATGAGAGACCGTTTGAGATATTAGATGAATACAGCATCTATTCAATAATTTCAAAGTGGAAATGGAAATCAGGCGACAAATAATATCATTGAGACTATCTTATGTCGTTTTCGGTAGTAGTTGCTCGTAGTATCTTTTCATCGTAACATTTTGTATGGAGGAGCTGGGGCGGGTGTCAGAAGCCTCTTGGCCCACTATGAGTTGGCGAATCAAGCCTGCACGGCAAATAATCAGCGATCTCTGGTCGTTTTCTTTTCTTCTGTTGGGGGGTTTTTTTTTCTCTTTTCTTTAAATTTTTTTTATCATTTTTTTATCATTTTTTTTTTTTTTTCAGATTTAGTTTTCTCACTTCATTGCATGTTATCTCCCGTTCCCGACATGATTCCGCGCAAGTGCCGACGTCTCTTTATGCTGTTGCAAAGAGCTATCAGTCAGGGTCAACATATCCATGACGTTTACCATATGATAATCCAGATACAACGGCCAATTCTCGATGTAAATGTTCAGTCGTTTAGTAGCACTACCACCCCGCCATGGAAATGCAAAATAATTATTAAAAAATGCAACTGGTATAACTAACGGTCGCAACACAATGACGAGCACATTTTAATAGTTGTGCAGCGCAATTGGTCGTCTTGACGTCAGGGCGTTGCAGCCAATGGCCGGCATCCCTTTGATCATCAACGTCATATGAAACGGCCAACAATCAACGGTACAACAGTAATGAATTGTTCTGAGCAAAGCAATTCGTTCTAGAACGCGCCACATGGTTGAAGGAAGCGGCACTTTGGCTATAAGAGCCGATGGAGGTCGCCCAAACACAGGTCCTCGATTTCCAATATCCTTTCAGATGCATTCCGCAACAGATATTCAGCCCAATTAAGAAAGACAGTTCTACAGTTCTCACAATGGCTTCCCGCACCGCCAAGTTCGATGATATGGAGAGGAACATCCACGAGGTGTCCGAGAAGAGCAAGTTGACGTCCGACTACGGCGTGCGTCAGGCAAACAACGACAGCTGGCTGCGCATTGTGGACGAGAATCAGAACCGCATTGGCCCCAGCCTGCTCGAGGACCCCTACGCGCGTGAAAAGGTATGCTAAACCCTGCTGGAGAGTGGGGGACCCACGCACTTGTCCTAGTGGTGGACCTACCCTTAGTACTTCTCTCGACATGCCCCTGAGCCTCACTCTCTCTTCTTCATATTACAAACAATGCATTCACATATGGCCCACACCGAACCTCCAAGAATGGCTGCTAATGCACCTTGCCCTCTTCCGTTCTAGATTCATCGCTTTGACCATGAGCGCATTCCCGAGCGCGTCGTGCATGCGCGCGGCACCGGCGCATTTGGCACGTTCCGGGTCCTCGACAGCCTCGAGGATCTGACCAAGGCGCCCGTCTTGACGGACACGTCGCGCGAGACGCCCATTTTTGTGCGCTTCTCGACGGTGCTCGGCAGCCGCGGCAGCGCCGACACGGTGCGCGATGTGCGCGGGTTCGCCATCAAGTTCTACACGGACGAGGGCATCTGGGACCTGGTGGGCAACAACATCCCCGTCTTCTTCATCCAGGACGCCATCAAGTTCCCCGACGTGATCCACGCCGGCAAGCCCGAGCCGCACAACGAGGTGCCGCAGGCGCAGACGGCGCACAACAACTTTTGGGATTTCATGTTTATGCACCCGGAGGCGACGCACATGTTCATGTGGGCCATGTCGGACCGCGCGATCCCGCGCTCGTACCGCATGATGCAGGGGTTCGGCGTCAACACGTTTACGCTGATCAACGCCGCCGGCGAGCGCTGCTTTGTCAAGTTCCACTCGACGCCCGTGCTGGGCGTGCACTCGCTGGTCTGGGACGAGGCGCTCAAGCTCGCGGGCCAGGACCCGGACTTCCACCGCAAGGATTTGAGCGAGGCGATTGCCAACGGCGCCTTCCCGCGCTGGAAGTTTGGCGTGCAGGTCGTCGCCGAGGCTGACGAGCACAGCTTTGACTTTGACATTCTGGACGCCACCAAGGTGTGGCCCGAGGACCTGGTGCCGGTGCGCTATTTCGCCGAGTTTGAGCTCAACCGCAACGTCGACGAGTTCTTCACGCAGACCGAGCAGGCCGCCTTTTGCACGAGCCACGTCGTGCCCGGCATCGGCCACTCGGACGACCCGCTGCTGCAGGGCCGCAACTTTTCGTACTTTGACACCCAGATCAGCCGCCTCGGCATCAACTGGGAAGAGCTGCCCATCAACCGCCCGGTTTGTCCTGTCATGAACTTTAACCGCGACGGCGCCATGCGCCACAACATCACCCGCGGCACCGTCAACTACTGGCCCAACCGCTACAACGCGCACCCGCCCGCCAATGCCAGCGACAATGCCGAAGACATGCACAACGCCTACGTCGAGTACGCTGCCAACGTCGCCGGCATGAAGGCCCGCACCCTAACGCCCAAGTTCCGCGAGCACCTCAGCCAGGCACAGCTCTTCTACAACAGCCTGTCCGCCGTCGAGAAGGCCCACCTCACCAGCGCTTTGGCGTTTGAGCTCGACCACTGCGACGACCCCGTCGTCTACACCCGCATCGTGCAGCGGCTCGCGCAGATTGACAGCCAGCTCTCCCAGACCGTCGGCGAGATGGTGGGCTCCAATCCCCACGAGGAGTCAGATTCCGCTACCGGAGAAGGCGGCGAAGGCATCGCCCAAAAGGTCGCCAGCGCCATCAAGGGCGGCATTGAGGGCGCCGCCGCCACGAGCACCAGCGCCACCGCCAAGACTACGGCGGCCGGCCTGTCTGGCCACAGCTACGGTATTGCGCCGGGCGAAGGGCCTCACGGGGCGGGCGATGCGGCAGTGCAGAAACCTACAGGTGGCAGCAGCAACCACGGCAAGCAGGCCCCCGGCCTCTCCCAGTTCGACTTTTTGCCCGCAAAACCCACCATTGAGGGCCGCCGTGTCGCCATCCTCGTCGGCGACGGCTTCGACTCGTCCACCCTCGACACCATCATGGCCGCCCTGTCCGCCGAGAAGGCTGTGCCCGTCATCGTCGGCACCAAGCGAAGTCCTGTCTTTGCTGCCAATGCCTCCCGCTCTTCTAAAGGCACCCAGCCCGACCACCACCTCGAGGGCTTCCGCTCCACCATGGTCGACGCCGTCTTTGTGCCGGGCGGCCACGCCTCCGTCGCTGCCCTGACCCAGCGCCAGACCAAGGGTCGAGTTCTCCACTGGCTGCGCGAGGCCTTTGGCCACCTCAAGGCCATTGGCGCCACAGGAGACGATGCCGTCGGCCTTGTGCAGGAGGCGCTGCACGGCGTGCCGGGTGTGCAGCTGTCGCAGAAGGACGACGACAGCAGCGGGCACACCGAAAGCTACGGCGTCGTCTCGGCCCAGGAGGCAAGCAAGGACTTTGTGGATGCCTTCTTCAAGAGCATTGCCCAGCACCGCAACTTTGACCGCGAGCTGGCCGGTCTGAGCACCATGGTTGCTTACTGAGTTGTATATTAAATTGTATATCAAATTGTTTGCCAGGAAAGGTTATGAGTTTTCATCAGGGTCATGTTACGGCCAATTGTACGTTTAAGATAAAAAATTCAAAAATGCATTCAGTTATTCATTTGATTATTATGTGGGAGGAGCCTGACAGCAACTGAGTAAGTATATAACGCAAGATGCCCGAGAGCTATTCTATCAACTGGAATCTCCAAGACTCGTTCACAGTACCTTTCATATGTGAAGTACGGATCTCAATTCTCGAATCAGCAACTTTCTTTCTATTATTTATATATGAAATATATAGAGCGCAAATACTCGTACACCTGGTCTATATATCTGCCCCGACAACACTACATACTCCAGAACCATAATCCAACACGATACATCAACAATCCCTTCTATCCCACTACGCCACACATCTATAAAATCGAAATAGGATGCCTTAAAGCACTTTTCTTAGTGAGCAACGCCCAGGCTCGTAAAGACGGGCGAGCACGCAGGGTCAATCTTGCTGCCCGTGCTGCACAGCGGCTGGAAGTCGGGCGTCTTGCCCTTGAACGACCCGTAGACGCGGATCACCGAGCCGACCGGGTAGTGGTCGGTGGCCGCCAGCTTGGTCTTGAGCGACTTTTCGTACCGGAAAGCGGCGCCGTCCTCGGAATGCGCCGACCCAGACGGCGTGCGATCCTTGATGCGGGCCCACAGAGCGGGCGCGTCGACGGCGGCGTTGGCCGTAATGTATTTCTTGGCGGCTGGCTGAGGGATCGAGCACAGGAAAATACCGTAGTTGGGAATGTAGAGAGCCGCCATGAGATAGTCGTCCTTGAGGCGGGGCTGCTCTTTGCCGTCCTTTTTGGGCCTGTTGCCCATGAGGTCGAGGCCCAGCTGGCCCATCATGTTGACGTAGGCGAGCCGGGCATACTCGCCGATCTCGGACACTTCCGGCTTCATGAGGCCGAGGCTCAGGTCGTTGTAGTAGGTGGGGTCCGTCTTGGTGCCGGAGCCGAGGCCTTCCCAGAGCTTGACCTTGACCGAGGACGGGACGACGCGGGCGACAAGCTCAGCTGCGGACTCGCTGAAATCATTGCGTGCTGTAATGATATCAAGTGTGTCCTTCTCAATGAGAACGTCGGGGACAGCCCGGCCAGCAACAAAGCCGCTGATGCTCAGGAGCGAAAAGAGGAGAGAGAACTGCATCTTGGAGAAGGGAAAATTGCAATGCTTTTCAAAAGGACGAAGGGGGAAGTGATTGATGTTGCTGTTGTCGAAACAAATCACATCTCGACAAGCATGGCCATCGCCATCATTTTATACATTTTCTACTACCTCATATCATCGTCTTGGACGTCTATTTTTGTTGACGACGTCGGACAACGTTGCCATCACATCGCCGTCGCTCTCGTTATCGTCAATGCAGTCACAAACGTCGTCGAGTCGTCTAGATGCGAATCAATCCTTCTCGTGTTTGGAACTTGTGACAATATTCGCACTTTGACGCGTTTTCACAGCAATTCTCGAGCCATCTGGTGCCTGTGACCGTTCGCTTGGATATTAGCCGCTGCAGCAGGTGCTATAAACGGCCTTGGTGGAAAGGACTGCGGCTCGACTCAATATATATAACTACTGTTGCCTCAGAGAAAGACAGAGAGCGAGAAGGATTGCGCCCCCAACTTTGGCCCCCAAGTCCGTGCCGCTTTTTATATTTGTGCTTTTCTGTCTCCTTGTGCCTCTCCCTTCTCGGCCGACCCGTAATCCTTCATCCTTCCATTGCCGTGTGGGAGCGTCGTAACAGTAAGAAGCCAAGCCTGTAGAGTGAAAGGATCCGTGAGGATTGGGAGGATTGGGAATACGGCTGCATCGATCGGGTCCTTTATATATTTATTTCGTCTGCTCTATCAACCTCGTAGTATATCACTATCAAATGCCAATTTTCGCCATTTGTTTACATTAAGTGGGATCACGAAATACGAATGTCGGACTGAGCATCTCGGATCTTTGACTCAAGCTCAAAAGCTATTCAGATGAAAAGACTAGCCTAGTTGTACGCATACTCGTGAGGCGGTGGCGACAGAGGCGTGGCTGTGGGATCGGGATCGTAGATCGGCCAGACACGCTGCCCGTCGGGTGCCCATACGGTCCTGCTCTCTGGCTCTCTTCTGTCAAAGTGCAGCCGCACGGGGTCTGTCGTGGACCACCTGCCTCGCTCTATCGAGTCGTAGTCGTCGCCCAGGATTTTCTTTTCGAGCGCGGTGATGGCGCGCTCCAGAGATCGAGCTCTCGTTTCCAATGGGTGTGGCCAGTGGACATAGAGGAAGAAGTTGCGTAGACTCTTGAACCGGGACGCCATGTCCTGGCCGAGCACTTTGTGGTAGACCTCCATGTACTTGTCGTGGGATGGCACCGGGTCGTCGATAAAGGCATAGAACATGATTGGGAAAAAGAGGGACAGCTGCAGCTGGCCCACGTCGAAATTTTCGCAGATCAAGTCCTTAGTGTGCATCCACGCCACCGACCCGTTGCCGATGGGGAGGTGTGCTGACGTGGTCTCTGCCGGGATCCGGAGCCCCAGGTAGCGGATCATCCTGTGCGCGCGCTGCGGTATTCTCTGGAGGCAAAGAAAGAGAGGGACCTTGTTCTTGGCAACGTTGTGGGCGGCGCCGGGCACCTGCGCCCAAATGTAGCCCCTCTCCGACTCGGACCAGTAAAAGTCGGCCGTGTACATGCGGTTCTGGCGGGGCAGGGCTATGAACCGGTTGCGGCCATAAAAGATGCGCATGGCAATGTCGTGGACGAGGCGGCTGGCGAGAAACAGGGACATGGGGGGGAGCCAGCATGTGCACGTCTTGGAGTGGGATGCGTGGAACTTGGAGCATGTGCAGCAGTCCAGTGTCGATGTGCACTTTTTGCAGCAGTCGTACGGAGGAAAGCCGCCGTCGGGGCGCCACTCGAGATCGTAGGGAGCCACCAGATCCGAGTACTCAAGAATACGTGTGATGATTTCGGGTGGGAGGTAGTAAGAGGGTCTTTTCTCTTTCTCTTTTCGAGCACCAACTGTGTCATCACTCACTGGCCGGGTCAGAAAAGTGGCAGTAGACTGAGAAAGCATCCGCACATCCCAGTTTGGCTTGAGGCCCAGGCGGATCGCGCATGTTTTCAGTCGAGGAAGTCTCATAGTTATGGAGGCCATCTCTTGCGCTGTTGCCATGTCCTTGGTGTCGCATACAAAAGTGAGATGCAGCTGGCCCGGCTCAAGATGCAAACCCCATGTGTTGACCAGACTTCTCCACTGCTCAATGGCTTCTCGTCCCTGGCGAGTTGACATGGTCAATGGTCTGTCGTGCAAATTGTGCGTCAGGCAGTCTGGGTGGCATGGCTCCATGTTGTGGCCGTCTTCAAACTTGAAGTTGAACGTGCACTCTTCGTTGTTTAACCGGAGTGTCAGCTGCCGGAGCGACGCCGTTGCTTTTTGACTCAAGTTTCTCAACGGCCGCAGTCCCCAAAGGTCGCTCCGGCTAATGGTGAACTTGTTTTCCGAGTACAGAATGTGCGAGACCTCTTCCGACACCGCGCGCGACACATACAGCAGGGCCACTGGCACTGGCTGGCACACGCAGTCTTGGACAAACTCCTCGCCAAAGGAGCGACCGAAAAAGCGGCGGCCAACATAAAAGCACGGGTAGCCCGTGACGGGTTTCTTGCCAGTCCGCAGGCCCTCGTTGCGCGGGCCTTCTTGGTTCATGTTGATGGGACAGAAGCGCACAAGGCCGGCCAGAATGTAGACGCGGCGGCGCGCCTCGTACGGGAGGTCCATGAACGAGACGGGCTTGGCCTTTTCCATTCCACCCATCTCGTTGTCCTCGTTATCCTCGAGAGCCGGCCGCGGCGGCTGCCGAGAGTAGTATTCGAGCCTGCGCTGCACCATTTTGGCGGCAGCAAATTGTCTATGTCGTTTGTAAAGGTTGTGTATTCATGTTGTCCTGTTGAACGTTGAGCTCGTCCTGTACTTTGTTGATCTGTGAAGAAAGCGGTCAAAATCGAAGGATTGCAACCCCAGGCTCCAGGCTGGTCAGGTTGTTAGGCAGAATTGTAGCGGCATGGCAGCTCAAGAGCCGTGCCGCCACTGTGCCGCATACTGTGGGTCCAGAACGGAAGAGAGAAAAGCTGTCTTGAAGCAGAAATAAATGCGAAGGAGCAAATCAAAGGAGTCAATTGCAGATGTCATAATTGTAAGGGGAAAGGATCTGAGGATGACGCGATGATAATTAGGGGCTGGAAACATCGACCGGTTTCTTGGGCGCTCCTTCCTTATGTAATATGTCCCTGGATTCAGGCGTCGAACTGCTGTCAGACAGACACAGTCGTGCCTGCCACTTACACGCAGAATGCCCCCAAACCGCTTCGGGAAGGAAGAAAAACAGTGCTTCAGGTCACCTGACGCTGAGAAAAATACGTCACTTTAGGCGGCATAGTCACATGCAAGATTTGAGTCAAAATCGAGTGAAGAGCATTCTCGATTCTGTTGTTGAGGTAACAAACAGCGTTCAAATTTTTCTCGTGTGCAATCTAAGAGAGGACAGCCCTACGGCGAAATCATCTACCGCTCTGCTACTCCGTAGTCCGTCACCTCGGGGGACTTCGCGGGATAAGGTGTGGTCGGGCAGTTTGACGGGCGTCTGATTGGTGGAAAGCGCACACTCACCGGCACCAAGTGGAGGCCTGCGATTGCCATTCTCGTGGACTTCAACGACAGTCATTTGCGACTGCCGTTTCTTGACTCTTTTGTCTCCTTTCTCTTTCTTCCTTCCTCACGACACACTCGAGACCAAAATGGCAACAACAAGTACAGCAGCCAAGCGGCTGCTTCCTGCGCTGCGCACTCGCATTGCTCGTCCTGCACGTCTCTCATCATTATCAGCTTTTTCGACATCACAGCATCGCCCCCTCTCCACATCACAACCACAGCGCGCACCAGATGGCGTCTTCCGCGGCCTCACCGACACGCGCCTGCCCATCCCCTGGATCGAGGCGCTGCACATGCAGCAGGAGGGCCGCAAAGTCGAGTCGTCCGAGTCGAGCAACCAGGAGCGCGACCTCACGCCCAAGAAGATGACCGACAGCTACCACCGCGTCGTGCTGCCGCTGGGCCACGACCCATGGCTGTCGGACACCTACATCAACTCGTCGGGGCATATCAGACTCGGAACAATCTTTATGGACCTGGATGCGCTGTCTGGCATCATCGTGTACAAGCACACGGGGAGAGGCGTCACGACAGTCACGGCCGGCGTCGACCGCATCGAGCTGGCCCACCCCTTGACCGAGATCTGCGACTTGGAGTACAGCGGCATGGTCACCTACGCGGCCGGCGGCAGCAGTGCCGAAATCACCTGCAAAGTCGCCCGCGCCCGCGGCGAGGGCGAGCCAAGCCGGCCAGAAGATTTGCTGCTCACGTGCACATTCACCATGGTCGCTCTCGACCCCATGACGCGCAAACCCACGCCGATCCCGCGACTGGTGTGCGAGACGCCCGAAGAGGAGGCGCTCTTCCAAGCGGGCGCCGCAAAGAGCCTGGCCCAGCGCGCCGAGCGCAAGACGTCGCTCCTCGAGGTTGAGCCAGACGACGAAGAGTCCGCCCTCATCCACCGCATCTGGCTGCGCCAGCTCGAGTACCACGACCCCAACCGGCCGCTCAGACAGCCGCCCAACGTCGTCGCCATGGCGCGCACCCAGCTCTCGACGGCCGCCATCATGCAGCCCCAGTACCGCAACCGCCACCAGACCATGATCTTTGGCGGCTACCACTTGAAGCAAACGTTTGAGCTGGCCTTCTGCTGTGCGGCGTCCTTTGCGCATGCGCGTCCGACGTTTGTCAGCGCCGACCCCTGCACGTTCCGCAGCCCGGTCCCGGTGGGCAGTGTTCTCTACCTAACGGCCACGGTCGTCTACACCGACCCGGCGGTCGTCGAAGAGGACGGCAACGAGTCTGCTTCTCCCGGCCTTACCCGCGTGCACGTTCGTGTCGACAGCAAGGTCCGCGAGATGGAGCACGGCACTGCCCGCGTCACCGGCCAGTTCCACTACACCTTTACCGTCCCCAAGGACGTCCGTGTCCTGCCGCACACGTACGAGGAGTATATGCGCTACATCGATGCCCGCCGCCGTATGCGTGCCGGTGCCAGGCTGCGGCCGGCCATCCCGCAGGGCAACAAGGAGGCTGTGAATCTGACGGAGTAATGCCTTTCTTTTCATTTGATGAATTAGCATATAGACTTGTTTTTGGACACCTTAATATTATTCAATCTAGTCATTGGATCATGAAACGATATGAATTGGAAAACAAACAAACTCCTGTGTCATTGCTCTGCAAAGAGTGGCCCAACTAATGAAATACAGATAACGCCGGAAACCCCCAAATTCAAGACAGAAAAGAAGAAGAAAAGTAAAGAACTCCTGAACGCCTTCAACACCAGCAACTCCGTTACCAGAAACGCCATTAGAAACAAATTACCACGGTCAACAACTCCAAACGCCATGGTATACAGACCCAAACTCCACGAGACCATACAATAAAAGCTGCCTCCTCCTACAGTCCAGAGTCCGTCTGCTGGAACGGATCGGTGGGGTAGTAGGCATCCCAGTTGCGGCAGTTCTGCGACAAGGCATTGAGGTCCATGGCCTGGCGGATCTGCGAGCGCTTCTCGAGGAACTGGGCGCTCAGGCCCTGGCTGACGTGCCAGGCAATGTGGCAGTGGAAGAGCCAGGCACCCGGGTTGGTGGACTGGAAGGCGACGAGCAGCCAGCCAAAGGAGGGGAGCATCGTGGCGTCGCGCCTCACCGGGTTGGTCGCCCTGAGTTGAGACTTGTCAATCATGTTGAACTCGATGGGGCCGGCGGTGGGCGCCAAAGGGTTGGCGGGCGCAGGACTCTGCCCCAGGATCAAAAAGTCGTGGCCGTGCAGGTGCATCGGGTGCGGCACGGGCGACTCGTTCTGGATCAGCCAGAAGCTCCACTCTTGCTTTTCGTCGAGGACGATAATGTTTTCCGAAGAGTTGAAGCTGTCGTAGGACGACCCCTTCTCGTTGATGGTCTGCAGGGTCGGCTTGTCCCAGGCGACGTCAATGGCGGATCCATTGACAGACCAAAAGACGCGGGAGCCGACTATGCTCAGAGCGACAGGAAGAGTATCCTGGGCCACCGGCTCAAACTTGTCGAGGGGCGCCGAGCGCGGGACGACAGGCACAAAGTCGGTGTTGTCGGCACAAAACGAGTCGGGAGGAGGCGTGCCTGGATCGGTGGGCAAGCCGACGGCGCCGGCATGGCTGCCTGTTTTGTGGGGACGGTAAACGGGCGCGCCCTCATAGTGAAGGATCGCCGCCGGCAATTTGTTCGCCGAGTCGCCGCAGACGTGCGTCCCCGAAAAGGTGGCATTGATCCAGTAGTTGCCGACGGCCTGGCTCGCGTCAATGGTGACGTCGTAGCGCTGGCCGACGCCGATGAAGAGCGACGACGTCGTGTACGAGTCGACGGGCACGAAATCTGTGGCAATAACGGTCATTTGGTGGCCCACAATCGACACGGTAAACGTGTTGTCCACCGACGGGTTGATCAGGCGCAAACGATGACGCTTGCCCGGCTGGAGCGTCACCGTGGCATACGCGCCCTGGCTGGGATCCAGCGGGTTAATGTTGGTGCCGTTAAAAAACAGATTGTCGCTCGGTGGCGATGCTCCCGGCTGGCCCGGAATGAACGGATTGGCCGCGCTCGAGACGCGGGCCAAAATCTCGTCGGCGCTGCCATAGTACCAGTCCGAGATGGGAAACGGGCCGAGGTCGACGTCGTAATTGAGCGAGGCCGGCCCGTTGATGCGGATCGAGCCCGTCACACCGTACGCATACTGCGACGACACGTGCGTGTGGTACCACGAGGTTCCGTACTGCGCGGCCACAAACGTGTACGTCTTGTTGTGGCCGGGCGGCACAGGGCACTCGGTGACGCCGGGCACGCCGTCGTTGATGTTGTTGTTGAGCTGGCGCAGGCCGTGCCAGTGGATGCCCGTGCCGTTGGTCTTGAGCTTGTTGACCACGTTGACCGAGATCGTGTCGCCCCAGTCTGTCCAGTGTTAGCTATGAACAATCAAAATGGAATACAGGGGGAGGAAGACTCACTGGCATTGATTGTCGGCCCTGGAAACTGGCCGTTGATCAGCATGGCCTTTTTCTTGATGACGCCATCTGCGCCGACGTACTCGTCCTCCTCGGTGATCACCAGCGTGTACGACCGCACAACGCCCGTGTTTGGAGTGCTCTGCTCCCAGTCGGTGTGGATGTCAAAGCCGGGCAGCCAGCACGCCCGGTTGGACGGCGTGTTGCAGTTTTGACGTTGAGATGTGTCTGTACTCAGGCCCAAGCCGGGGAAAGCAGAGGCATCTTCGTCTGGAATGGCCGTCAGAGCAGCCGACGGACCAGACTCGAAGGAAGGATCTGAAGAGGCAGACGGGAATGATGAAGAGACGGAAGATGGCGCAATAGAAACAGAGGAGGGTGATGCATCTGTTGTCCCGTTTGAGAATGATGAAGAGTTGGTGGGAATAGCAGACGCAAGGCCCAGGAAGAGCGCTCCAGGCGCAAGGGCCGACCAGGCCGATAATCTCATAGTTATGGTGTGTGTGCGTATGTGTGTAAAAGGAGTGTGTAAGTGAGTGTAAGAGATGGTAAGGACAGTGATAAAGAATGACTGAAGGGATATATGTATCAATGAATGAGTGTGTGAATGAGAGAGCCTGAGATGCCAAGAAGCAGCGTGATGATAAAAAGAGAGAGGTATGTGTCTTTTATATGTAAGTTGGTGAACGAGTGATCATATGCCAAGTTAAACGGATCGGATGTTGCTCTCTACGTGTTTGAGCGAGGGGTGTCCTGTTAGGAGAATCAAAGATGACGAGTGTCGGATCTGGGGAGAGGGGAAGACAGACAGAAATGAGGATCCATGGTCGTTGGGGTGGTCGTTCGATGGGAAAGGGCTGTGCAAGCACATCTGGGGTGACGAGGTGATGGGAAAGTCGATCGGCATCCGGATCGTGTAAGAGCGGTGGGCATGCGGAAGATGGTGGATATGACGAAAGAGGAAATAAAAGAGAGCGAAAGAAAATAAAATGAACAGGGACTCTGTCTATGGAGATGCAAAAGGGCATGCAACCACACAGACCGTTGGCCAGCACGACATGATCGTGAGATAGAGTGTTGCAGTCGACTTCAGATGGTGATGGATGGAGAGAAAAAGACAATGAGCAAGGGGAAAGTCGATACAACAATACTCGTAAAAAAGGTCGAAAAAGCTGGTCGGAAACACTCTGCACCTACTCGTCTACAAAAGCACGCCGCAGATCAGGCCAAAACGTCACCGAAGCAGGGGTAGGGGCTGAGGGGAGGTGAAAAGCGAATGGAAAAGATGACAGGAGACAGAAGACAACCAAAAGAAGAAATATGGAAAGAAGGGAGCCGCAGCGTAGCAGACAAGATACGACAAGGGGCCTTCTTCTGTCTGCCCACAGACGTAGTCGCAATCGGATGAGACACGACCACATGGCGACAGGCTGGCGAGGTTGTAGTAGAAAAAGAGAGAAGACAAAAAGAAGAACTCAAAAGACGAGACGACTGGGGGATCTGCCAGACTAGACTGGGGAGGAAGCCAAGTAAGGTAAGGATAGCACGGGCTTTGAGTGTAAGTGTCAAGTTAAATATCAACGTCGTGATGTTTTTTATTGTCTTTTATTTACTTTCTGTCGACAAACAATCACCGAAACATTTTTGCGAGTCAATAAACGAGCAAACGAACACGGCTGCTCAACCAGGTCGCCCACAATCCAGGTCATGACAAAAGGACATAATAAGAGCGACACTTCACCAAAACTCCCTAGATTCTGGAGCACTTGTTTCCCAAGACGGCTAAATGGCGAGGGAAAATAGGGACTCGCGCTGGAAAAATAGCGATGTGCTGTTGATGTCCTCAGAATCCAGGGTATCATGAGAGGGACGGCATAGTTTGACAACAAAAACCCGGGAGACGGAGAACGACATTCAATTGTCAAGTTTTGTGGTGTGCCTTTTGGTGTGTCGAATCCAGCCGTGTCCAGCGACCAGGAGTTTGGGTGGTCCGCATGCAAAATGTCTGAAGGCGGCACAGTGAAACGGCCAGCGGATCGAGGCCATCCGGCGGGCGAAGGGTGATGTAAAAGTATGGACTGTATGTCCACGATTTTTGCAGAAAATGACAGGAAGTTCAAATGAGAATAATAAAAACAATTGGCATCAATCGACCTTTTTCAAAAAGACAAGACTTGACCCCTACTCATCTCAACACGATACGATGTCTGTGAGCAGCATTGGCACTAGAATCTCAACAGAAATGCGACAGAACAACTCAAAAGTTCAGATTGCTGGGGAATCCTGGCTGAACGTCGTGTTCACGGTCTTTGCATTGTGACGTGGCCACAGCACAGACAGGCTACTCTACTTTCTTTTACTTTTTTCTGTCCATTTTCCTTATTATTTTCTCTCATCATCACCTTACCCCTCCATGAACGATCGCCGTGTCTGGCGCCGTCGATGAGGGCGGCCCTGTAACCTGGAACCCGTGCGCACGCGCCTCTACCAGTGATGGACACAGAAAAAGTGCACACAAAAAGACACACAAAAATCACTTACACGACAACCCCTGCAGGTGATCCCCCTTTGCGGCCGGTGGCCAATGTCGACAGCCTTTGCCGACAACGGCCACGAACAGCCAGCCTCCGTCGCCGAATTCATATAAAAGCAAGCGCCTTGTCGACGACACGGCATGAAGCGATGTGCAAACGTGAGGGACGAACCACGAACCGACAACCAACGAACCATATTCTCACAAAAGAAGGAAAGATCAAGAGGCTCTCACACTTGAGGCCCGGAGACGAAAGACTGTTTTTACTTTATTAATTCTACGAGAAAAGCTTGGCCTTTCTGTTTGTCGTCCTCTTCTATCGTCATTCTCGTCGGCTACGTTCGCTCCGAAATCAGAGACGACAGGAGTCGCAGTCTCGGCGACGGATGACCAGCAGAATGACAAAATTGCATTGTTTTCTGGGATGGGGGTACTTGTTAGAAAACATGATGATAATGGAAAGCTCGGAAGTGCGGCACTGAGATCCTATGTCCCTTCAAAGTAAATTTATCGAAGGTGATTGTGAAAAATAGTTTCTGGTTTTTGTTTTTAATTCTGGTAAAAAAAACTTAGAAATTAAAATGAAAGAAAATAAGCAAAAATCTACATTATTTCTCATGCTATTTTGTCATCTAAAAACTTTAAAAAAAGGTAAATCAGAAGTCTACAAATTGTTTGATAAAAAGAAAAATTGTACACAGCATTGACAGTCTCCCTTCGTTTGCGTCTGCAGCCGTATGTATCTTTTGATGCTTCACTTCCACGGCATCTGCTCATCACAAACAATCATCTTCACTTCACCACAAATCTTCTTCGAAAGGCTCTTCATGACCATCCACGGCATGATGTTTCTATTATTGTCCGCAACGTAGATAGGATCATGTTTTCTCCCAGAGAGATAGAGCAATGGCGTTGATATGCTGATGCCGCTGATTCTGTCGATTCCTGTTTACCCAGCACTTCATCCGTGCCGAACTTGGGCTTCACGCCTCTATTTACTACATTCTCGACAACCGCCTCTGTGATCCTCGACATCTTTTCCTGGAAAGCAGAGTCTTGGCGGTTTCTGCTCTCTGCTGTGCCGTGAGCGACATAGTATCCTCAACCTGTTGTCTCCATCCACAGTCCACCATCGCCTGGATGCTGTTTTGTTTTCGTTTGCTGCTCTCTCTTGTTTGTATGATTCTCGCCGTCGCTCTTTCACCCGACTAGATGCCCGCAGAGGACGCTGTTTCCCACGGCCGCCTGCCTAAATGCAGATTTACAGAACAGAACAAAGCCCACTCTCGACCATTGACCAACCTCTTGCCATGTGGTGACACAGGTGCTTTTGTATTTTTGTAAAATTGTCACGTGGTACTGTCTGTAGTACTTTCGAGGCCTCCATTCACTTACACGCTCACATCCGTGTGAGATGTCTCTCACTGTCGCGTCAAAGGTGGCGAGCTTGATCTGAACGCGAGATTGAATGAAGCAGACGAACAAAATGAACACACAAGATGATTTGCACGCAATACTGGTATAATGCATGACAACAAGTGTACTTTCGTAGAGGATAGTAGTTGGAAAAAGTTGGGGGAAAAAATCGATGCTCACATAGCTAGACTGCCGGTCGCTCCTTCCTTGTTTACTTGCAAACATCTCGCTCACACGACCAACACCAGCATCGTGCCTTCCTGAACAGGAGATTTCCCAGATATCTGCCCTGGCAACCAGTCGTAGACAATGAGCAGCTAAAGACTAAAACCCCCAAACAATCCAAACAGGGAACCGCGACCCGGCCAGTCCTTGTGCCAAACATCACCAAACTTTGCCGATTCAGGCCAGACACAATCACACATCCGCACATATACAACCACACCCACCACCCACCATGGCCGGCTACAACGCCGTGAAAACCTTTAACTTTTCGCTGCCTAGTCGCTCAGGCACTGTGAGGCCCTTTTCTCCCAGTGTTGGAAGCAGCAGTGGCCATCGCAGCCGCAGCCGTGCCGATCGCGACAACAACAGCGACCCAGGAAGCGAAATCAACAACCTGGTCCTCGACCTCGATACCAACGCCAACCGCGGCAGCCGTATCCGGTCACCGACCCCGACCGCCCTACAGATGTTCCATTTCACCGACGACGACAACGCCGCACGCCTGGCTGCGAGACGCTCCAAGGCAAACCTGCCCCGGCCCATGTCGACTTCATCGTCAGCTCCGGCCTTGATTGGCGAGATGGATCTTGGAGATTGTGATGGTGCCAATGACACTGATGAAAACTACCATAACCCTGGTCCTGCAGCTGACCACACGCCGACAACACCCCAAAAGGAAAAGGCCAAAGTCGACCAACATCATCTCAGCCTGGAGCCCATTTCGCCCACCCTCTCTGTCTGGCCGCGGCCGATGAGCATTTTGATGGACAACAGTCCTGGCAAGAGAAGCGGCCAGAGTGCGGCTGACAAGGACAAGCATACCTCGAGCATCCGTGGCCAAATCAACCTTACCGATGACCTTGGACAAAACCCGGCCGGAATCAACATTGATCTTGAAAATGGACCTCATCTCAATGGACCCAACCTGAATGGGCCCAATCTCAACATCCCCATCAACAATACTGCCAACAACAGCACCTACAATGAGCCGCCCAGCCTAGCCCGCTCCATCTCAATTCGCTGGGGCCCGCGTCTCCGCCACATTTCTCTCAGCGAAGTCCAGGCCGCCGATGATGCCGCCCGTCGAGTTGCTGCTGTCCGCCGTGAGCGCCGCGTCTTTTGGATGCTGGTTATCCTGGCCCTGCTGGGCGTCCTGTCGTGCACCGCCGCCGTGACTCTCGCTGCTGCCCAGGCGGCAATGCAGGTCGGTGTCGAGGAGATTGGTCCCGACCCGGGCGGCGGTGGGCCTATTTGGGACGTCCGCACGCTGACCTGGCTCATTGCGAGTCTTGTCGTATGTGCAGCAGCTGCCGCCGGACTAGCCCTTGCCACGTCTGCACGCTGCCGCCGCCGCCGTGACGGCAACAACGGTGCGTATTCACCCACCGAAAAGGCCATTCTCACGTCACTGGTCCAAAGTGGACGGCGCGATCGAGCTGCAATGGGAATGGGCGCTGGCGCAGAAAGCCGGTGCAGCCACCGCTTCTCGACGCTCTTTGCACACCGCCCACCGCAGCATCTCGATGCTGACGGCACCATACGCGAAACTCGCGACAGCCGTGCCGGATGGGTCGAGATGGACGATCTGGACGAAACGAGCGAGGGAGGGAATACGAGCAGCGTGAACCGCTGGTGGTTGCGTGGCCGGAAAGTGAGCAGGGGTTCTTGCTTGCCGACTGCTGATGGTACTCGCGAAAACGGAGGGAACGTCAACGTCTGCGACGAGGACCGCAACTGGGCCAAATTCTCTCAAGACCCTGTGCAGCTTCGCCGTTACGTTGAGGCTCTCGAGGCCCGCCTTGCTGTTGTGGACGGTACTGCTGAAGAAGGCGGAGAAAGCGGCGCTCCAGTTGCATCACCGGTCATTGGAAGAGCAAACAGCACTAATCGAGCCATTCCAGGCGTTGTTCGGTCACCCGCCATGGCTGTTCTCCCTCGGGAGACGTCCAAGTCGCCGACCAACTCACCCATCAATTCACCCACGAAAGCAGGCCCTTGGGCGATTTGATGTCCACTTGAGAGTGGTCGTCTCTATTTGTTGATCTCGGGTTGCATCTTGGCGTTCGGACATATTTGGCCATTTTGATACCACGGACGGTCTTGTTTGCTTTTGTTTGCTTTTTCAACTGTGAGATTTGGGGTTTATTGGCATCTTATTTGCACTTTGGCCAGTCTGGGGGCATACGTATGGGAAAGGGTCACGGAAACGGAATTTATGAAAAGCAGAATGGAAAATTGACGTATGTAACAAAGATAACGCCAATCTAAATTGAATGCTTGATGATGCATCGTAATAACAAGCCAATAATTGATGTAGCAAAAACAAAATAGAGCCTAAAAGAACACCAAAAATGACACGAATGCTTCAGATCGCCCGCTCGGCACGGGCGCGGTTCTCGCGGTACCGCTTGTCCTTGGCTGCCGTCTTGCGCCGCCGCTTCCACGAACGGTTCAGATCGCCCCGGTTGTCCCAGAACCAGCTCTGGAAGTCGCCCTCGCCGGCGGCCCGCTTCTTATCCTTGTCGCCACCTTCTTCTTCCTTTGTCTCCTCCTCCTCCTCTTCGTCCTCATCCTCGTCGTCAGAGGCTCCACCCGGTGTCGGCCACTTGAAGTTGCTCGTCATCCGGCTTGGGTGTGCTGTGTCAGGCGTCGGGGCAGCACTCCGCACGTTGCGCCACTCGAACTCGGCACGACCGAAAGGCGTCATCGGTGGCTGGTCGTCGGCCACTCCGTTCTCAGTGTTATTTTCGTTGGTATCGACATCCATCGAGTCCTCCTCCTCAATGTCGTCGTTGTTGAGGCCGCCAAAGAAACTAAACGGCTTTTCGGTAGCAGGTGTCGACACCTCCTTTTTCTCATCGCCCGACTTGGCCCGCTTGTATAGTGCCTCGAGAGGGTGCACTTCTTTTTGTGCTTCTGTTTCCTTTTCTTTCTCTGCCTGATTTTGGCTCTTCGAGGCCGGTGTCGACGGTGTTGCAAACGACGGCGGTGGCGGAATCTTGATCATGAGGTTTTTGGCGGAACCCGACGAGCGTGGGCGGGTTGGCGACTGGAGGTCAGCCTCGGCGGACGGGACGGGCTCGTCTTTGGAGACGGTCTCTTCTTCGGCCTCAGCCTCCTCCTCACTGTCTTCTTCTTCCTCAGAGGAGCTATCACTTCCACTGCTGCTCGTATCTGAGCCAGAGTCGGAGGACTCGCTCTCGTCCACCTCGGGCTCGAGCGCCTTGCCCATTTCTGCCTCTCTTGCTGCCGCCAGAGCGTCCAGCTTGGCCCGTTTGGCCAGCTGGGCCTCCTTGGTGATCACGCCCGTGACGGCCACAGGGCGTGTGCTCTTGAGGGGCTGCACAACGTCGCCCGTCGACTCGTCCACCCAGCCCTTGCCGTCGACGTACTCGAGATTTGCGCCCGCCGAAGGAGCTGCGCCACCCTTGAGGAAAGTAGGAATTCTGGTCCAGTTGGCAAACTCGTGCACAACCACCTCGCGTGCCTTTTTGGCCTCCTTGCGCGCCTTTCGTGCTGCCCGGCCGTCGACCTCAATCTCCTCGCCGTCCTTGTCTTTTGTCGCCGTGGCCGGCGCCGCCACCTTGCTGGCCGGCAGAATCGTCTTGAACAGGCACTCGGGCTTGTCCGTGTATTCAGACTTTTCAGCCCGCTTGGCCTGCTTCTCCTCCTTCTTCTTCGCCTCCTTGTCCTTCTTGCTCCAGTTGGTCTTTTTCGTGCTGGCCTCGGCCGCCGACTCGGGCTCCGTCCAGCCGCGCTTCACCTGCCGCCCGGGCTCCAGCTGGACGCCCGTCAACTCCTCGGCCGCTGGGCCACCCTTTTGCAACTTGGCCGCGGCCTTGGCCTTGACCATGGCCTTGTCTGCCCGCTTCTTCTCCTTGCGCGCCGCTCTTTCGGCCTCTTTGCGCTCCCTCTCCTCGGGCGAGAGGTTGCTGTACTTGTCCTTGCCCATCTTGGCTTCCTCTTCCTCCTTCCTTCTAGTTTCCTCCGACTGCCGTGCCGGCTCGATGCGCAGCTTCACGCCCTTGAGGACGGCGCCGTTGAGCTTCTGCTTGAGCTTGTCGGCCGTCTCGGTCGGCAGGTCGACAAATCCGTAGCGTTTCTCGGGGAACGTCTCGAGCGAGTGGAAGGAAATGTTGCGTGCAGTCGGGCGGGCCGAGGACGGGACGACGACCGTCAGCAAATCGGCGTCAAAGGGAGTAATGTGCAGGCGCGTGTAGCCCGGGTCGGCAGCAGCCTTGATGATGTTGGCGGCAGAACGAGATGGAGTCGCGGAAAAAGGCTTCGACGGGGTCGGGGTCGGGGCCGTGGGACGATCAAAGAACATGGCGACCGGGTGGAGAGGGGAGGAAGGAAATGGTTGCTGCCGTGTCCTTGACGTTGTCGTCGTTTTTCGATGTCGGATGGGAAAGACAAAGGGGGATGTCAATAATGCGACACTGAAAACAAAATTCCCATGGGCGCTAAGAAAAAAAAAAGCGATCTACAGAAGGAAGGCTGGCCAGATAAGGTCACGTGCAAGAATTGCTTCTTGACAACAATATGGGATACAGCATTCGCATGATGAGATTTTGTTATCATCATTTCATATTTGTTTTTATATTACTATTCTCAATCCATATATTTATTTTCACAGATTAAAACATGTTCAATGTTGTGAGAATTGTGTTGTTGGCGGATCCAGGAACACCTTTATCCCAGCCTCATGTCAATCGATACGCTAGCGATAAGTTTAGCGCATTTGGCACTGAACTTCTAGAACTCGTCCAGGGGACATTTGCAGCAAGAGTTGACATCTGATAGCGACTAGTGTTAGCAGGGATGAGCCTAAATTGGTGGAAGGAACAATTCAGTCCTGTCAATGAGCATTATGATATAAAATTCATGATGAGAATGGGAGAGTATATTACGTTAAAGACATAAGACAATACTCATATACAAGAAGAGCATAAAATGCAAAACAAAAACAAAACCAGGAGAAATAAACAAAAGACGCCACCAGTCTATGATGCCCATTGCCGCCAAAAACCATATCGTGTCATAAAAACCACTCCCCAAAGTGATGATAAAATCCAAGAAAAATGCGCTGTAAAGTCGTTTCGTCTGAGGCCGAGAATTGGTTCAGAAACCCCCATGGTATTTTGTTGTCGCCAACGTGGGACCTACTTCGACTGTGCCTTTTGCGCAGCCTCGGCCTCGCGCGCAACACCGCCCGACGCCCGCCACCACACGTCGCCGCCCCAGCGCACAAGCCGCTCGGCAGCGCCCGAGGGCGTCATGGCCGGGCGCACGTCCAGGTAAAAGACAGGCTCGCCGGTCGGCTCGGGCGGGCCCGAGTAGTAGTCGATCACGTAGCGCACCTGCTTCTCTTCGCCGTTGACCTTGCGCGCAACGTACCAGTCGTGGCGGTCAAAGGGCGGCTCTGTCGCAAACTTGCTCGGGTACACGCGGCCCAGGAACTGCACAAAGGCCGCCTTGGGCGTCATTTCGCCGGGCCGGCCCTGGAACCGGATCAGGCGGGGCTCGGACTCGCTGCCCTCTTGGCGCTCGAGGATCCGGGTAGCCATCTCCGCGTTCTCCTCACCCCGCCGGCTGATCTGCCAGCCGCGCGCCAGACCGCGGCCGAACCGGCGCTCCCAGTCGATAATCTCGGCCCATGCGCCCTCGTTCAAGAAATTGTGGACGGCGACCATGCTCTCGACGGCGGTGGCGTCGGTGTCGGTGTAGCCCTTGCGCAGCAGGGCATTGTACATTTGCTGCGGGGAGGGGTACTCCCAGTTGCCGTCGCCGTCGCCACGGGGGATCGTGGACTCTTCGCGGGATGTGGGCAGGGCGACGGACTGGTTGGGCGCGCGCTTCTGCGACAGATCGCGGAACATGTAGTTGAGGGGGTTGAGTTTGGAGAGGGTGGAGGATTCGTCGGGGGAAGAAGCGGCGCCGCGCTGGTCGTGAGGGACGGGGCAGCCGGAAGGAGGAGCTGCCGAAGAAGGGGAAGAGTTTGCGGTCGGATGAGGGATGGCGTTGCCGCTCAGGGCATCGACAGTGGCCGTGTGCATAGGGCAGCCGCGCTGGTATAGTTAGTATGGGCGAAGATTCGAGAAGAAACCCACGTGCCGCCGACTTACCGGTGGTGTTGCCGCATTGCTACCGGCGACGGGAGGATGTGATGCCGGCAGCTTAACAGGGCAGGCTGAAGGAGAAGAAGAAGAGGGAGAAGCGGAGGGGGCCGCGGACGGCGTCGTGTCGGCCCAGAACCAGCCCATTGTGTTGAAGAGTTGTGTGTGTATGTGTTAAGAAATAAAGGGTTCAATCGAGTCAAAAATCGACTGTCGTCGCAGATTGTCGCAATCGTGGGTGGTTGTTCTCTTTATCGAAATAAATTGTTCAACTTTTTAATGGGTCGACGAGAGAAAAAATGAGGCAATGGGAGCCACTCAGTTTATCAGCAGCGTCACTCTTTTTCTGCTCCCTGTCGAGCCTGTCTAAGCCTGTCTATTACCTGTATTTCCCCTCCAAAACTCCACTGTAGGCCCTCCCTTATCGCTATCTGCCGCCCGACACCGCCCGATTGATAGTGAGAAAAAAAAGTGTCTCTCGTCAACGCCGCTTTCGTATCCCGGCCCCACCCGAGCCAGTCGTTCTTACCAAAAACGCCAACGACTGAAAAGCACATGAAAGAGGGCGCCCAAAAAAGGTACCTGAGGAATGCTGACGGGTTGGCGCTAACAAAAGGTACACAACGTCAGCGCGTAAGCCCCCGCCGGAGTCGCTGCAATTACAACTACGTCACGATGCCCGGACCGCACCTGCCGCGCCAAAATCGAATTCAACGCAACTGCCAATTGTTGACTTGCCACTTGCAAACTTTGTCTCGACAAATCACGAAATTGAATCTTCAACACTGATAAAACACAACGACAGTTTTCGTCACTCGTTTGTACGCTCACTTACCATGCAACGCTGACACTACACCTCTCTCCATCTTACGGACCGTCATCCGACTCAAGATGAGGCTCGCGCAGACCACTTTGGTCTCGGCCTCGGCCTCGGCCTCCCGGCTGGCAGCATTTCCTCTCCAACACTCGTTTTCACCACTCTCACATTCTCTCCCCCTCCCTCGGCACTCGATATTGCTCCGACTTCCGGCACCACGACTTCCACTCCCCTCTTCAACAATCACATGCTCTTCCGCACGACTCTCGTCACGGCCAATTCACACCACGGCACGACGAACAGCATGGCGGACAATAGAGACAATTGTCCCGCCAAAAAGCCAACGATCAAGTTCATGGGGTGGAAATAATGGTTGGGAAAGGGGAAGACAATCACACTCTGGAGGCAGTCGAACACGACGAGCTCGCGTCACACTGCTCGCAGCCCTCCACGGCGGAACAGCAGCCGCCCTCGGCACGTCTGCCTTTGTCGAGCTCAGCGAAAGGGACAATGCTGGCACAGAGTACACGACCGAATCGCGGATGCTCGAGGTGTCCCGCGAGGAGATTGACCGGAAGCGCCAGCACGTCCATGACGAGGACGGACACATCCTGGCGGCGGTGCACTACATTGTCCGGCTGCTGGACCTGTTTTTCTGGGAGCCATTATGTACTGGTCTGCGGTTTGTTCAGTTAAGCTGCATTTTCGTGCCCGTCATCGTTGCGGTGCCCGCCCTCTGGGTCGGCCAGCGCCAGCCCGACCGCGACAACGAACGGTCCGGCGCGCTGTGGTGGTACGGCATGCTGGTGCGCGGCATGGAGTATGCCGGCCCGACGTTCATCAAGCTGGGCCAGTGGGCAGCTTCGAGATCAGACATTTTCCCCCAGGAGTTATGTGACATCATGTCCAAGCTGCACTCGGACGCACCCGCACACTCCCTGAGGACAACGAAAAAGACAGTCGAGGCAGCCTTTGACGGCCGCCCGTTTGACGAGATCTTTGCCGAGTTTGAAGAGGAACCCTTGGGCGTCGGCGCCATTGCCCAGGTCTACAAGGCCAAGCTGCGGCCCGACTTGGCCGTTCCCGGCGACGTGGACGTGATGCACATTGAGGAAGAGGGCGATGAAGACCAGCATCAAGTGCTGGCGGCCGTCCGCAACAGGGTGCAGAGCAATGTGCGGCGGCACGTCGACCCCCTCCTCAAGAGCTCGCCACAGCGCGTGCCATCCTCCTACGTGGCCATCAAAGTGCTGCACCCAGGCGTTGAGCGCACAGTCCGGCGCGACCTGCGCATTATGCACTTCTTTGCTTCCCTCTTGAATGCAGCCGTGCCCGGCATTGAGTGGCTCTCACTACCCGACGAAGTCGTCCAGTTTGGCGAGATGATGAAACTGCAGCTCGACTTGCGCATCGAGGCCGCCAACCTGGCCATTTTCCGCCGAAACTTCAAGGACCGCACAACGGCCTGGTTCCCGTTCCCCTACACCGAATTTACGACGCGCAACGTTCTCGTCGAAGAGTTTGCCCAGGGCATCCCGCTCTCCGACTTTATGGAGAACGGGGGTGGCGTGTTCCAGCACGACATTGCCTCCGAGGGTCTCGATGCGTTCCTACGCATGCTGTTGCTGGACAATTTTGTGCACGCCGACCTGCATCCGGGAAACATCATGGTGCGCTTCTACAAGGCCTCCAAGCCGGACTTGTCAATAACAAGACCCGTCCATCCGCCGGCCGGGAATGTTGACCAATCTGACGTCACCGAGCAAGTCCTGGAGCGTTTGCGGCCATACCGTCATCGCAAGAACGTCGCCGCCTGGGAGAATGAGCTCGCCAAGATTGAGGCCGAGGGATTCCACCCGCAACTCATCTTTATTGACACAGGCTTGGTGACCCAGCTCAACCAGACCAATCGCCAGAACTTCTTGGATCTGTTCAGGGCGGTCGCCGAGTTTGACGGCTACAAGGCCGGCCATCTCATGTGCGAGCGCTGCCGCCAGCCCGAGGCCGTCATCGACAAGGAAGTCTTTGCCCTCAAAATGCAGCATTTGGTGCTGTCAGTCAAAAGCCGTACTTTGGCCCTTGGAAACGTCAAAATCGGCGATATCCTCCAACAGGTTCTGGACATGGTCCGCTCCCACCACGTGCGTCTTGAGGGGGACTTTGTCAACATTGTCATTTCCATTCTGCTGCTGGAAGGCATCGGCCGCAGCCTCGACCCGGCCACCGATTTGCTGAGCGCGTCCCTGCCGATCCTGCGACAGCTCGGCGCGCAGAGCGGCGCGGGCATGATGAAGCAGGGCGACTTCTCCATGTTCCGGGTCTGGGTCGGCCTGGAGGCGCGGCGGTTCATGCAGGCAAGCGTCGAGGATGTGGAACGGTGCGTCAAGTACGATCTCCTCTCCCCGAATGTATGATTACAATTACGCAATTACGCAGTTAGGCGTGTTCTAGAGTCCTCGCGGCATAGAATGGCCAAGGATAGAAGAAAAGCTTGAGGCTTCTACGAAAGCTTGGAAGCTTGAGAGCTCAAAGGCGCTACGGTGTACAGAATCAAGGAAGCGTGGAAAGGTGCAACGGCTTTTCGGATCGGATAATGCAATAATGTATGGAGCATATGGCCGAAGCTGCCGGTGTTTGATAGACGTAGACGACATGGAGCGGTAAAAGAAGGCATTGGGCATTTGCATAGAGGTACAAGGACATAAGATAGCATTGTGTTGATAGCATTACAATATTACGAAGCTGACAATAGTACGAAGCTGTTCCATTCAACGAAGAAAGAAATGATCAAGTCTTCTCAAACGTCTATGCCCTTTTGGTGAAGGAAGGAAGCTTGGACAGCTCAAGCTCTCTCGCATCTCCCGATATCCGTTATCCTATTATCGGTTAACCGCCAGCTTCTTCTCACACAACACGTGTCAAGGTCTCGGCAAGCTTAGCTGTCAATGTGTCTGGACAGGTGTGTGTGTAGGAATTATCCGAGAGTGAAAGAGCAAATATATAAAAAACAGCAAAATGAAGTGGGATTACAATTGAAAACACAACTGCCCTCCACAGATACAAAGAACAGAATGGCGTCAGATGGCGCAAGAAAATGAAGAGTCATCACAGCAGAGACTGAGAAATCGCCAATTCCATGGAGACGAGAGACGAGCGAGTGAGAGAGATGGAGACAGTCCAACTTGCTCACTGTCGTCAATGACTGCAAATCGAAACTTCCAAAACTGCAAATTGTTTCGCAACGCGTGGCCCGTCTGGCGTGCCAATGCCGAGACCAACCGGTTCCTTGTCCAGGCCCATAGTGATCACAGTGATCAGGGAGTGAGAATGTCCAAGGACGTTCACAGGGCCATTCAATGACCATTCAACATCCATTCGGGGCAGAAAAGTGGTTATTGCATGTCATACTTTGCATGTTTTGACAAACAAGGGCGGGCCGGTGGGAGGGGGTGGCCTCGACGGTGCAGGAGTGCGTGCTCGTTGTGGTAGAATTCACAGGTCAGGTGTATGCCATCGTTACGTAAAAACACGTAAAAAGACGTAAAAGGTTCAAAAAAGGAGTCGAGTGTTAACGAGGAGAATTAGAGAAATTGGTAGAGAAAGTGATACAGTGCGGGACAGTGCGCCCAGGCGGTGTGGGACTTGTTCAGGCGGAGGTGTTGTTTACAGGGAGATTCAAGAGAATTCCAGGGATAAGGGCCTGAAACGCCTGAAAGTGACTGGGGAGGGCCTGTATTTTCGAGCAAGAGACCGAGGAAGAGCATGTGTCCACGTGAACTGCAGAATTTTATAGGCTTTTTAGGGGGATGAATTAGATCTTTTAGGGCTTTTAGGGCACTTAGGTCTTTTAGGGCTTTTAGGCTGGCCGTCTACCCACTGTAAAAGTTTTTCCAGCGCAGTGGCTGAGTCCATTTGGCCACCTTGCGGGCGTCTGGAAGGCATTTGCACAGTGCCCGCTGCCCATTTAGGATCTCCACCGGCTTCTTGGCACCGCCTCGATCCCCTGATCATCGATTTCTATGAGAGAGAAGGCCAGTCTTCTAGATTCTTTGTCTTGACGTCGTTTGTTGTTGCTGTGACGCTCTTAGACACAAAAGCTTGGCTTTGGGGCCGGGCTCTCTCGCTCGCCCCCTTTGGACCACGCTGCCTGCATTTCCTGCATTTATTTTACGTGATGCTAAGCCTTTTCCAAGACTTCTGACTGTTTTTTTGTCTTTTCGTCATTTTTTTTTTTCAGTCCACTCACTCATGATCACAGAGCTCGTTTTTATGAGAGAATGAAAACTTTTCACATTCTGACGACTCATCGTGCTCCATCAGACATTGTGTCGTCCTTGTGTCGTCCTGTGTGTCTGATTGATAAAAAATCTGCAAAACTGTGCCGTGCATCATGGATCAATTGTCACACACAGTGCCTCGTAATATCGTAAAGAGCGGACGCGATGGGGTAATTATTATGTTAGAGCAACTCAGGGGATGCAGAAGAAGAAATAAAATAAAAAGAAGAATACAAAAACAATAACAGAGAGAATATCAGAAAGTGACTTTCGGTGATTTTTCCGGCCAGGATTACAGCACGTTTTGAAGTACATGTTTTGAGCACGTCTTGAATACCAAAATGTCACGATATTCCAATATAAAACTTTGTACTTGTACAAGCCCATCTCGAATCCTAACAGTCTACCGACCATGTCCGCCAATTCCAGCCCTGCCGAGCCCCTAGCTTTCTTTTATTTTTATTTTTAATTCCTTCGTGATCTAAATGTCCACGGGCTCCTCTTCTCCTCACTCTCCTCTTTTGAAAATTTCTTTGGCTTGTGTTTTATCGTTTTATCGTTTTATTATTTCACCCCCTCTTTCGGTTGAATCCACAACAGCTGGCAAACGTGATCCTAGAAATCGAAAATCATCATATGAGCAAAACCTAATTCAGGACAGCCGCTCGGCCAGGTACCAAATTCCCCAAATAAGACATTGAGAGGCATTGCCAGTGGTTCACCGTCCCGCGTGCCCCTGTCCACGTATTTTACATACCCCGTAAAATACATTCCAGTCCATGGGTCCAGATGGATATCAAAAAGAGGTCACGATGATTTAGAACAGGGGCTGATGAGGAGAAAAAAAGAATTAAAAAAGAAAAAAAGAAAGGAGAAAATGCGGGCGCAGGGGCATTCCTCCTATTTTGATACATGAAAAACAAGTCATATGGGTCAGTTTTTCTGCATTGGGGAATCCCAACAACCATTTGAACCATTGATGAGCTTCGATCAGAACAAACGGTGAGCTCGAAAGGTGAGCAATTGGATCAATGGATGTCGAAGAAGCAATGGAAAAGCAGAAAAGCCGGCCAAAGGTGAGGCATGCACAGATGCAGTCGTATTAGTGTGCATATGCACTGTAGGGGACACTGGACACTGTAGACACTGTACACAATAAACACTGGAGATACAGACACCGCAAAGAGCAGCTGCATATGGACGTTTGAGCCGAACTCGAGTTTTCGGCCCCTGTTTCTGCATGCTCTGTACCTTTTTGCTGTTTCTGTCGTCGTTCTCCCTTTGTATTAATTGTGTACCCTCTCAACCGACTATAGCCACACCGTAGCCACCAACGCAGCCCATCGTGACCTTTCGGCGACCTGTCCGTTACAAAAACGTAAAAAGTTGACGCCATGTCGCCAACTGTCCGCCCGGCCCTGCGCCCGTGTTTTTAGGTCTTTTAGGCCTTTTAGGCCTTTTAGGGCATTAAGGGGCTGTTAGATCTTTTAGGGCTTTTAGGCCAGGCGACCTCTTTGTCTTCAGCAGTGCCACCGAGTTGCAGAGCAAAAGCAGAGAGACTGGAAGACGACACGAAAGCGCCTACGAAGAGGCGAGAAAGCTGTAGAACAGTCATCCAGAAGACAGAGAAATAGCGAAGCCGAGGACAACACAAGAGCAAAAGCGTAGGCGCAGCCGTTGAACTCGACTTGTCTCCTCGGGAACGTTGTTAGGCCTGTATTTTAGGGGCGTTTTCAGTGGGAAAATGGCCACTATGACTGTTATTTTTGGACTTTGACGCTTTCCGCCTTCACACCTGACTGTTCTTGACGCTGTCTTTCAAGTGCCAAGACCCGTCCGCCAAGGCCAAGGCAAACGACCCAAAGAGCGACCCAGACCAAAGAGGACCCGCCCCCAGAAAATTTTCAGAAAGAGAATCAGGTGTGCAGGGGAGTGTGGCACAGGGGGGCGTGCGCTAAGAAGATTGCGCAGAGGGAAGGAGAGAGAAAGCTCGAGGGGTGTACGTCTGTAAGTCGTTCTTGCCCAAAATACACCCAAAACGTCACTAACACGAAAAATCCGGGGGAGTGTACCTCGCCTTTCGCGTTCGCCTGTTGTTTGTTTGTACGTCTTCATTTTTTTTTAAGAAGGGATATATATAACAATGGGCAAGCCGGCAAAACCTAGAGCTTTTCATGACGGCATTGAGCTTGATTCTTGTGTCTTTTGTCTTCCTCGTTGACGATTTCTTGATTTCAGCATACGACTTCCTTTTCTAGCATCCATATTTATTTACTCCTTTGCTCCTTCCTCTTCAACATCGTCAACCTCCTTCCTTTTCATACTTTATGGCTTTGACTCAATAACGACAAATCCCAACAAACCTCCCTTTTCTCCCTTTTCCTCCTTTCTCCCATCAACTCACACAACCACGCACACAACCATGGCTACCTCAATATCATCAACAACCACCACTTCCACACCCGAGGTCGCCTCGTGGCAGGATGTTGGCTACCGCTGCCCGCGCCCAGGCTTCTTCCTCGGCGATGACGGCTCCATGTCCACTTCCAAGGTCCTGACTTCGTCCGACGACCTCCCAACCAAGTGGAGCATGGGCCGTCTCGGCAAGCTGCCCCTGGAGCTGCTGCACCAAATCATCGAGGACGTTGCCGAGTCCGATATCCGCGCCCTAGTGGCCCTCCGCAACTGCAACCGCGCCACAGCCACTGTCGTCGAGAGCTACCGCGACTTCTCGACCGTGGCCGCTTTCCCGCGTGCTCTCGGCGCTCTCGTGCGTCTGGCTCCCGACGCCTCGCGCAACGCCCCGTCGACCTCCACCCCTGTCTCTCTCAAGGCCCTGGCCAAGTGTTTGAGGACTACATCGTGCGCCAGCTGCCTGCGGAAGCGTGACGCCTCTGGCGATTCGGAGAGCGAGGTCCCCTATGGCGACTACATTTACCTGTTGACACCCGAGCGTGTCTGCTACTCGTGCTTCCGCTCGCAGCCCGAGTACCTGCCCGTGGCCCGCTTTGCCGCCGCCGGCAACCACCTGCCGCAGCTCCAGCAGCAGCACAAGGATCTGCTGGACAGCCAGCCCTTGACAAGAATCACTGTGCCACCCGGCCGCTACGGCGTTCTGGCCCGTCTGACTCAGCCTGTGGACCTCTTTGACCGCCGGCAAGTCTATGCCGCCGAGGAGGAGGCCCAGGTTGCCGACGGTTTTGCGTCGAGCAGCACCGCCAACACAAACACGAACTTGACCAACATCATCACACCCTCAGTCGACCGCATCTCGACTGTCCGCGGTCGCCCTGTCGTCCCCGGCAAGCGCGGCATCATGGGCCTGTCGCCCGCCCGGCCGGTTCCTACCGCGACCGCCATTGCCTCGACCCGCCCCGACCCTCTGCGCTACGCCGCCGTCATCCCCGGCCCCTACTGGGTCCAGGAGGACAAGACTCTGCGGCCCACCTCCGACACGCCCATCGACCGCGGCTACGCCTGCCGCGCCTGCGCCCAGACCGACCGCAAGTCCGCTGGCCACGCCGGCTGGGCCGACCCGCTGGCCCGCTACACTGAAGAGGGCCTGCAGCGCCACGTCGCCGACCCCCGCTTCGGCGGCCGCGTCCTGCGCCGCCGTGTCGGCATGGCCGACATCTACGAGCACGACGCGCCCCGCAGCGGTCACTTCCCGCCGCCTGTCGAGTTTGGCGCCACGGCCGACCTGGCCCGGCGCTACGACTCGGCCATTCTTGTCCCCGACGGCTCTGTCATCGGTTCGCGGATGTAAACCGGCGTAGCTAGCAGCCCTGCGCCACCACTACCACCACCTACTTATGAATGAACGACACAACAAAAAGTTAATGCTCGCATATGGATCTTGGACTATTTGATTTTTTACTTGATTTCCTTTTTCTTTTTCAATTTGGGATATGGCATTTTCAAGGATTTACTTAATTGGGATACTGGCGTCTAAAAATATTTTGCTTCTTCAACAACGAAGACATGACCATAGCAAACTTAATAATTCATTACTTGGTTTTTTTTGCTACAAACATTCTCCCTGCAAGCATTGTCTCAATCGTTCAGTGATGCAACTTTCGCATATTGCTCACTTCTTTCTCTTAATAGTTATTCAATTATTTTGGCAGCCATTTCTTATAAAAACTGCAATAAAATTATATAGACAATTCAAACAATATAAATATACGTGAAGAAACTAACCCTCTTCGTTCTACAGCGTGAGAGCAGACGGAAAGATTATATTAAAGTGATATCAGTTGGATGTGTGAGGCCATGAACCGATAACATGATAAGACCGTGATAAGATCGGTTAGTCCCAACTATCTGGAACATCAGACTGCATAGCCTGGCCCTCCAGATAGCGACATTTTCCCCATCATGGAATACTCGACTACTTATATTCTAAAAGACAGAGTTGCACACGGTTTCAAAAGAATCTTATTAAATTTTCCGTAAGGACGAGCAGTCAAAAAATGCCCAAAATGTAACTATCAAGGACGACGAAGGGAAATAAGAGTACATTACACGATGAGCAAAACACAATGGGGTAAATAGAATCAAACAACAAGACAAAAAGCGACGAAAACAAAACAACATGAAATCAACGAAAAACCCTTGTCGTATCCTCCAACTCCCAATACAATAAAACAAATAAAAAACAACAGACAACACCCGACGTCAACTCTTGACTGGACATAATGCTGGGAACACCGCCTTTGTCTACCAGAAACTGCACCATCCTATGTAGTGCTGGCAAAGGTTTTCAAGACGGGTCGCCTCACCTATCAGCTTGTTAACCTGCATGTCCACCTCGAGCTCTTCGTCGATCCGGAAGTCGCGGCCCGTCAGCTTCTGCTGCACGCGGTCCAGGACCTCGACGGCGCGGGCATTCTGGAGTTCCACGGGGTCGGGCGCCATCGTCTGGCCGTAGCCGTTGACGTTGCTGCCGGCCACATTAGTGACATTAGGGTCGCCATTGCCGTTGACGCCGTTTGCGTTGGGCGGCATCAGGGAACTGTTGGTGCGGGCACGGCCGCGGGCACCTGGCGGACCGCCCACGACGCCAATCTGGTTGCCACCAGCGGCGCCACCATTGGCTCCTCCATTAGGATCACCACCACCCGCCAACAACTCCGACGGCGCCACATGGCTGTCCAGCACCGACGGCCGGCGTGCGCGTCCGCCGCCGCCGGCACCGCCGACTTGTGGTCCGGCCAGGGCCAGCTCGCGCTCCGACTGGAAGTTGGGCCCGGCGGGCGACTGGGCATTGGTCAGGCGCCAGGTCAGCAGGGGGTCGTGGATAAAGGCCTCGAGCACGGCCATGACGCTGTCCTTGTTGGCGCGCAGCACGCGCATGACGTGGACGGACGTGATGCGGAAGCTGCCCTCTATGTTGCTCACTTCCATGGCGTACGTCAGCATGCGCGTGAGGCGGAACGGCACGCGCTCCGGGTACTTTTCGCGCTTCATGGCGACCTCGAAGCAGTCACCAAAATCAATGTGGATGATCTTGCCGGTGCCGCGGTCCAGCATCAGGTTGGACGGGTGGCGATCGCCCAGGCCCAGAATGTAGCCGACCATGGACATGACGCCCAGGGAGCGCGTGTAGTTGGTGCGGCGCTCCAGCCAGGCCTCGGAGTTCTTGCTCTTGAGCCAGAGCACGCGGTACAGGTCCTGGCCGGTCGTGTTGTCGAGGGCGTAGCCGAAGACCTCGACCTTTTGGAGCAGCGTCAGATTGTCGTAATCAGGAGCCATCTGCAGCATTATGCGATGCTCGATGTTTAGGAGAATCTTGCGGCAATCGCGGTACTCGCGGATCAGCACGTGGATCGTGTCGCTGTTGGGCACCCAGCCCAGCAGGCCCGAGTTCTGCGACAGCGGGATGGCTGGGTAGCGCTCGATGTTGAGGTGCCGCTTGTACGACTCCGAGTCCATGGACAGCAGCGTGTTGCACAGGCCAAACAACTGCATCACGCGCTCGTCCTGCCGGATGTCTTCGTGGCCCTTGAGCAAGAATGTGTGGCCGGCGCCGTCGCTGCCGTTGATGTTGAGCTTGCGCGGGCGCTGCTTGGAGCTGATCACCGTAAAAGTCGTCTCGAATGACATGATGCGGATCACCGGCTGGCCACTGCGGTACTTTCCGGGCACACTAAGATCCAGATCGCGCGCCGTCACCAGCTTGGGGCAGCAGTAGGCCAGCTCCAGCGACGTGATCTGCGGCAGCTGCCGCGTGATGCGCCGGAAGACCTGGTAGTATACGTCCCAGGCCTGGTTGAGGTCGCTGACGTCGTGGCTGATCTCGTACTGCTTGCACCACTCGCGCGCCTCGCTCAGGTCGCGGCCAAACGCCTGCGTAAACGAGATCTCGCGCAGCGTCTCGGGCCCGCGCTCCAGCATGTCGTGCAGTGGCTGCAGCACCGACAGCATGCCCTCGATGTTGTGGTCGCCAAAGTAGAGACGCGACGCCTCCTCCAGGCCCTCGTGCCATAACTCGTGCCACAGGACGGCTACTCTTATTAGCTCGTGGCTGACGAGGTCGGCCTGCTCCACCAGCTTCGCGCTGTGTTGCCGCATGCTGTCCATTATCTGCGCGGCCGACCGCGACCGGCGGCTGTTTTGCCAGGACTTCATTGCCACCGTCAGCGGATACACCAGGGCTTGCGGGTGTGCCCGTCCAACATCGGCCAGCAGATTATGCACCGACTGCTGGACGCGCTTGTTGGGCTGGTTGATGCGGGCAATCAGCTGCGGGATGACCTCGAGCCATGTGTCCACGTTGACGAGCGCAAAGCCGTCCGTCACGGCCGTGTTCACTTCGGGATGGCCGCCGTGTGTCAGCCAGAGCGCCAGGAGGCGGAGAGTGTCTTGGAGCGTGCTGCCCTTGGAGAGCGCAATCGACTGGAAGAAACCGTGCACTGCCGGAACGACGTGCTCGAGGACCGTCGCATAGTCGACAGGGCCGGGGCCGGGGCCGTCGTTGGCGCCGTTGTTGTTGTTGGGCCGGCCATTCTGCACATTTGTGCGTGGCAGACCGCCGGCAGGTGGTTGTGCGCCGTTCATCTGGCCATTCGATGCTCCATTCGGTGCTCCGTTCGTACTGTTGGCATTCGAGTTGGCCTGCGTCAGGTACTGCACGACCTCAAAGTTGGCCAGCGCCCACGCGTGCCAGGCCTTGTACCACTTGGGGTTGTACTGCGTGGCGTGTGCGTAGTTGGTCAGGACCTCGCGGACGTGCGTGCGCCGCCACGTGTTGCGGTTCAGCGCGACGGTCCAGTCGCCCGTGCGCAGGTAGCACTTGGCCAGCAGCGTCGTCTGTTCTTGCAGCATGCGCTGGCTCTCCGAGTTGAGCTGGTTGCCGCCGCCGACGTTGGCGATGTTGGCGGCATTGCCACCGCCGTTGGCAACACCGTTAAGTGCCGTCATGGGGCCCGTGTTGTTCATAACGTTGTTCTGGAGCTGGTACTGCTGGCGGGCACCCTCCAGGCGATAGCTGAGGTCGATGGTGAACTTGCGCAGGCAGTCGAGCGACTTCTCGGAGATGCCAGAGCCTTTTTGCTTGGCCATCTGGCCACGGTCCCACTGGAACTTGAGCACGGCGTAGATCACCTGGGCCGGTGGCGGTGGAGGAGCACGGGGGTAGTCGTCGTGCTGGGCCGCGTTCATGGCGCCGTTGGGTCCGCCGTTGCCGCCGAGCAGGAGCATCTCGTTGTTGTTGCCGTTGTGGCCGCTGTTCTCGTACAGCAGACGGCCATTGCGGAAGTCGCGGCGGTCGCGGCCGTTCTCGTCGAGGCCGCTGCCGGCCATGTTCTCGCGCGCAGCCCGGCGGCGGTGGTATTCGCGCTCCCGTTCGCGCTCGCGCTTCGACTCGCGTTCGCGCAGCACATCGGCGTCCATCCAGTAGGGTATGGTATACTCCAAGGGATCCTCGTTGCCGATCAGGTGCTGCAGTGACGTCTCGGCCATGGTCATGCGCGACGACTTGCGGCACAGGTTGGCAAACTTGATCCACATCTGCATGTTCTCCATGGGCGTCACGACCAGGCTGCGCAGACGCAGCATGCGCTGCCAGACCTCGGCGTTCCGCTGGCAGCCCAGCAGACGACGGTCCCAAGTGCGCCGCAGCGACTCCTGCTTCTTGGCGTCGCACTGTTTGTAGACAATCAGCTCCTCCAGCTCGGCCAGCATCTGCACGCGCACTATCACTTGGTAGGCCCGCGTGTAGGACTCGGTCACGAGCGCGCTAAGCTCGACATCGAGACCCTGCCGGGCCTGCTCTACGCAGATGGCTGCCTCGCGGTACTGGTTGCGGTGCAGCGCCAGGATGGCGCCAAAGAACGCGCGGTCCGTCGAGTGCCGCTTCATGGCCTGCAGGTACATGTCCATCAGGTCCCACTTGTTGAGGCCCCACGCGGCCGCCGTGGCCAGCGGCGAGATAAGCCGCTTGACCTCCTGCGACGAGTTGGCCCACGTGTTGCCGGCAATCGTCGCCAGCGCGTCCCACTGGCCCAGCGCGTGCAGACAGCGCATCTTGCCCATCACAATGTCAATCGGCGTCGTCTGGTTCTCGGGCAGCTCGCGTTCGCGCGTCTCGTAGAAATCGAGAGCCTCCTCCCAGCGCTCGAGCTTCTCGAACCATGTCTCCCGCAGCTGGATCCCGTCCGAGTACAGCTGTGCCTTGCGTAATATGCCGATAGCAGCGTCCGACTGTTGCAGCTGGTTGTTGATGGAGATGAGCGCCTCGACGGACGACGAGCTCTGGTCCTGCAGGAACTCGAGTTCCTTGTAGTGCAGCGCCTTGGCGTAGGCGTGGCAGCGCCCGGCCTCGCGACCCAGCACCCGAATATCTATGGGCAGCGCCTTATCGTCGTGTTCCATAAACTCGGCCAGATTCAGCAGCAGGCCCAGCAGATCGGGTGGGATGTTCTCGGACTTGAAAGCGTTCTCGAGGCTCGAGATCAGCTCGTCCTGGTAATTTTCATACAAATCGCTCCAGCACGAGACGAACGCCGAGTTGAACAACTCGCGGGCCAGGGGCGGGTAGACGTTGCCGAGGGCGGCACAGGCACGCAGCGCGTGGTTGGGCGACTCGTTAAGAAGCGTCGTGCTGAAGCTGCGCAGCCACTCTTGCCAGTCCTCCTTGGTCGACTTGCCCTTAGTGTCCCAGGCGGCCCGCAGGTGGATGGCGTTCATCTCGAGCTTCTTGGTCGGCTGCTCGGCAAACGAGACCTCGTCCAGCTGGTCGGCGAACCGCGTCTCGGACGTCAGGTCTTGCGGCAGCACGTCGCCCTTTTGCAGCTTGGCGACGAGAAGCTCGTAGTTGGCATGCTGGATCCCCTGCTGCTGGATGGTCTTGTTGACCATGTTCATAAAGTGCAGGTAGTCTTTGCCGAGCTGGTGGATGAGAGCGCAGAGGGTATCCAGGGCCGACACCCGCAGCGCTGGCTCGCCGCTGGCGAGGACGCGGTTCAGCGGGTGGATGATCTTGGAGGCAAAGTCGTTGAGGTTGACCTGGCGCGAGATCTTGCCAATGGTCTCAATGGCCATCTTGCGCAAGAAGTTGGGTTGGTTGGGCTTTTCAAAGGTGCGCACGATCACGGGGACAATCAGGTGCATGTACTCTTCGCTGCTAGACCCGAATACAAGGAACGCGTGCAGGACCTTTTCCGAGGGCAGGCGTCTCACCGAGGTGTCCTTCTCGAGAAGTCCCAGCATCAGAGGAAGCAAGCCAGCCAGATAGATCTTGAACTCGCCTTCCAGAGTGCGTGAGATGGACTCGATCAGAGACAGAATCGTCGAGTGCAGCGATGGAGAGCTATTCCAGTACTCCTGCATAATCTCGACGAGGCAGGGGAGGTAGTTGCGAATGTGTTGGCGGACGATGCTCACAAGCGTGGCGAGCTGGCTGAAGTAGGCCTCGGCCTTGGAAGGCGACGAACTGCGGATGACCTGGAGGAAAGCGGGGATAATGCGGTCGAGGAACGGCACGCACTCCAGACCGAGGGTGCGGAAGATCGACATGATGGCGCTGATGACGTCCTGGTGGTACTGCACGAGCGAGTGGTCCTTAAGGATGCCCAGGAGCGCGTTAACGACAACCGTGGGGTAGTACTCCTTGTTGGACGGCGTCAGGCCCGTCATCATCAGCGAGATATCGGTGGTCTGTGTCGAGTCCACGCGGCGCTGCACCTCGGGGCTGCGCTCCTCGACTTGCTGGTGCCGGTACGGGTCGAGAGCACCCAGGATGCCCATGAGCTTGATAGTCTCTTGGCGCAGCATGGCGTGCTGAGGTTCACCGCGGATAATGTTCTGCAGCAAATCGAGCAGCTGGGGGTAGTCGAGGTAGGGGTCGATAACGTAGCCCGAGTTGGACGCCAGCTGGCCAATGGTGCGGAGAGCGGCCTCACGCTTCATCATAGAAGCCTGGTCCTGCAGTGCGTCGACTAGGATGGGCATCAGACGGTCCTTGTAGCGCAGCATCTCTTCGCCACCAACGGTACAGATCTCGCCGATAGCCTTGATGATAGTTGCGGCCACAGAGGCGGTTGGGTCGGCGGCCTTGGGCAGAAGCACCTCCATCATCGGGTGCACATAAGGCTGGATGAGCATCTGGGCGTTCTGCACGAGGAGACTGAGGAGCTTTGCGCTCTCTTCCTTGTTCCGAGGCACATCCGAGAACTCGAGCTCGGTGAGCATCTGGATGAGGGTCTTGCGCAACGAGGGCACAATGTAAGCCGGGTTCTCGCGTGTCAGACGGCCAATCAAGCGTACGGCAACTTCGCGGATAGGGAAGTACTCGTCGTTGAGGGCGTAGAAGATGGTGCGGATGTTGTCGGCCTTTCCCAGGTGGCGGTCGAAGCGGTCATCGAGCGCGTTGAGCACGGTGTAGCGGATGTGTGGGACGGGATCAGACACGCCGACCGTCAGAAGGCGCTCGACAACGTCGCCGACAACCTGCATGGCGTGGTAGCTGTCCTGGTTGACAATAGGGTCGCGCAGGTACAGCTGGCAGCATGTGAGGGATGCCGCCTCGCGAGTGTCTGCATCGTCGTCTTCGACATAGCGCATAGCCACGTCGCGGACAAACTCGTTCAGGACGTGGCCTGAAAAGTCAAAGCAGCCAAGGGTGTTGAGGGCCAGCTTGACCTCGGCCTTGTGCTGCTCGATGGCCGCAGTGTCCTTGCCGGCATCCTTTGACGTTGTCGTCGTGACCGGGGCAGAAAGGCTGTTTGCGCCTTGAGACATGGGTGCACCGAGGTGCTTGTATGGCTCGCCGCTGAGGACGAGGCTGATCATGTTCAGCAGCCGCTCCTGGATCGTAGTCCGAACAGCAGGAACGTAAAAGGCAATGTCGACAAGCGCCTGTGTCAATTTCGGCGTCATGTCGCAGGCAAAGATGGGATCCAACAGGGCCTCCATGTATTTTGTGAGGGTCTGGCCGACGGCCACGGCGAGGCGGCTGATACAGTCAAAGACGGGATCGACCGAGGACTTCTTGCGGGCGTTGATGCTCAGGCCTTCGCGGATATAGATGAGGATGCCGTCCAGGTAGGGTGCCATGGCGCTCTTGACGGCGTTCGCCACACTGCCGATAGCAACAAAGGCGTCGTTGCGCTCCTTTTCGCGCTTGAGCATGGCCGACAGGTAGATCATGAACTGGTGTAGGTGGTTCTCGGAGAACTGTGTGGGTGCGTAGATGGCCAGGTCGGGGATCAGGAGGACGGCGGTCTTGCGGATGGTGGCGTCGCGGTGGTCCTTGTAGCGAGATACTATCTCGCAGGCCTCGGTGTAGCGATGCTGCATGAACATGCCGCCCTGCTCAAGCAGTTCCTTGAGGACGAGCATGGAGCCGTGGATGGATTCAATCGTGTTAAGCTTGAAGCCGTGGGCGGCCTCGTTGTACATCTTGTCCATGATGTTGTTCTTCATTTCGAGGTCGCGCTCGCTGATGATCTTGAAGCAGGCGCTAACGGCTTCGGCAGACGTCACGCGAATAAGGTGGCGCTGGTCGCGGAGGCCGACCCAGATCCAGTCGAGAATGTCGTTGACTTTTCCGTACATGAGTGTCGGAGCATTCCGCGCAATCTCGCGCAGCAGCAAGGCCGCGCTGTAGCGGCGCTCCTCGCTGCTGCCATCCTGCAGGAATTCCAGGGCGAGCTGGACGTCGGTGTCGACGAGGGACGACACCAGAGAGCCGCCGCCGGGCCGACACAGTTTTCCTATGACAATGGCGGCCGGCTGCATGCAGTTGATGTCCTTGCCGGACATGAGCCGTGTGAGCGCCGACGCGAAGCGTGTGTATTTGACGGTGGCGTCGACGCCCTCAAAGTCGACGAACGCATCGAGGGCGTAGATGCCGCCGAGCTTGTCGATTGTGTTGTCGCCCTGCAGCAGGCCGCTGATCTTGCCCTGGACATTGGCCCAGTAGCCCTGGAAAATCTCGGGGCTCAGATCTCGCTGTGCAACGGCCACCAGCTCGCGGAGCTGCTGGGCCGCCCGTCTCCGTGCATCGTCGGTGAATGCTCTGTTGCTAGGAGTGGTTAGTATTGGCGTCTGTTTCGTTAAACGATGCAAATGTAATCCTCCATCATCACCGCCCTCGGAAAACATACTTTGACCGCAGATCTTTAATCAGCGCGTCAGAATTCAACTCCGCCGACACCTGTGGCGACGACATGGCTGCCGACGCGGTGTGTTGTGTGTTCGTTCAATCGGGGGGTTTGTGGCACCCAGATGAGGGTGGGTGTCTCGTTGGAGAATCAATCTCGTGCTTTCGTTCGTTCGTTCGCCTCCTCTTCAAAGCGACGCCGCCGCAGAGAATCGCATCATCGACCCGCAGAGTAAAGGGAGGATGATGTCGAGGAGAAGAAGGAGGTAAGGCCGAAGAACTCGGCGGTCGTCGAGATGGAAAAGGTCGTTTCGGGTCGCGAATCGAGGAGGGGGGTTTCGGTTCTTCGCAAAAGTCGTCGAGAAAAAGGGGGCTCGAAAAGAAAAGGGTTGCACGCAACACGCTGACCGCCGATGAGAGAGGTAAGAGAGGAGATCGGATGTCTAGATGGGACGAAAGGCAAAGAAGAGTCAGTGGTTGAGCTTGCGTTATGGGGATCGTCAAAATGTCGAGAAGTCGAGATGCGGGCGTCGCAGCTTAAAGCGCGCTTGTCGAGGGGGCTGTTTCTGTCGCTGAAGAAAGCAGACACAACGGGTGTGTGCCAAACAGATGAATTGCAATGCGAGGGGAAGGCGTGCAACGTACCAGGTCAGGCGTGGCGGTGGGTTGTGCGATGGAAAATGCAAAGATGCAGCAATGCTGTTGCAGTTGCGTTGTTTCGACCTCTGGACTTTTGGGTCTGGAGGCTTACTTTGGTCGTGGGCGTCAGTAGTCGAGTCGAAGCTCCTTGGGGCTGCGATTTGCCGGCCGTCTGCTGGTTCGCTGGTTGGTCGCTCCTTCCTCTTTCCCCAAAGGCGCCGCCCCATAGAACCGTCATGTGCTCAGTTTCACCCGATCGCCCATTGCGGCAAGTGCGTTTTTTACGCCACAACAGCACTCGCCACGCCTCAGGCACCTCAAGCACTGGCAGATTTGTGCCCCAGAAGAGCGTCACAGTCGCAAACTGAAGGAGCACTGCACGGAACAGAGCCGCTACAGCCAGATTACAGCGGTCAAAATGCAGGAGGATTCAAGTCGTCGTCACCTGCTGTAATACGGAATTTACCGTCTGTGAATCCTTCGATAAGTGCCCCAAAAAGTACCTTCCAGCACCCAATTGGCCCCCTTTTTCGCGACTGTTAAAATTCAAGATAATTCCACAACCTCAACCACGTCGTTCACTTTGTCCTTAAAAGGGTCCAGGAACCGCCTCAGAGTGCCCTTCTCCTGTTCTCTCGACCTCTTGATCTCCCGGTATTTCAGTTGCCCGTCAGCGTGAGATCAGTGCCGACTTTCTGAGTGAACACAGCCAGAGTACCATTCGCTTACTCTTCCTCGAGCTTTCTGCACGGCAATCTTTTCTTTGCCAATTGGCTTCCAATTGAGCCCCTTGCAACAACAACAAATCTCACCCTTATTCTCTCCTTTTGTGTTTCTCGTCGGGGCGTCAAAATGCCGACCGCGCCGTGGGAAGACAGCGCTGCCGCAAAACAGCTCTTTGTCCTTGTGACAGGAGCAAACAGGTGAGTCTGGACAGCTGTGTTTCTGACCTTTTGACTTCAACTTCTGACTCTCTCTTTTCAGCGGCATCGGCCTCGGCATTGGCCAGCGCATGATCGACCAGTTCGTTGCCCTACACCCTTCGCCCTCGGACCACCTCGTCCTCATCACGACCACCCGCAGCGCCGCCAAGTCCAAGGCCACGACCGACTTGCTGCGGCAGTACCTCAAGGCCGCAGCCGCCAGCAAATCCACGGTCCACCCGTCCCGCATCCACCTGTCCAACGTCGAGCTCGACCTTTGCAACTTGCCCACAATCTATGCCGCCGCCGAGCGTCTGCGGTTCTCGCCGCTCTCGATCTACACGGGCGCCGACTCCGCCACCCCTTCCTCGCCGCACAAGATCCCGCGCCTCGACAGCGTTATTTTCAATGCCGGCATCGGCGGCTGGACCGGCATCGACTGGGCCAACCTGGGCACCAACGTGCTCTATGACGGCATCCAGCAGGCCACGACGTTCCCGACGTGCAAGGGCTCGGTGGGCGGGCTGCTGGTGGACCCCATGACGGGCAAGGAAGTCAAGAACGAGGACGGCAGCAACAGTGCCGAGGTCTACGACAAGGGCGACAAGGGCGACAAGAGCGAGCGCGTCATGGGCCAGGTGTTTTGCGCCAATGTTTTTGGGCACTACGTGTTTGCCCACGAGATTCTGCCACTCCTCCAAGCTACAGGCGACGGCACCGCCCACAAACCCTCGGCCATTGGCCCCGGTCCCGCCCGCATTATCTGGGAGAGCAGTGTCGAGGCCGAGGGCTGGGACAACCTGTCGCTCGATGACTTCCAGGCTGTGCGCACCATTGCCGCCTACGAGAGCTCCAAGCGCCTGACGGACGTGCTGGCCCTGACGGCCGGCCTCAAGAGCGTCCAGCCCTACTCGGCGCTGTTCTTCAAGACGGAGGGAAATGAGGGAAAAGAAGACGAAGATGAGGACGACTCTGGACCGTCCGCAGCCCCCGCAACGTACGTCACACACCCCGGCGTCGTCTGCTCCTCCCTCTTCCCCCTCAACTGGTTCCTCTTCGCCCTTTACAACCTCGCCATGTACATTTCCCGCTGGCTCGGCTCGCCTTGGCACCCCGTCACAGCCTACAAGGGAGCTACCGCGGCCGTCTGGGTCGCCCTTAAGCCCACGGCCGACCTCGACGCCCTCGACGGCCAGCGTGTCAAGTGGGGCGCCGGCACAACACGTTTCGGCACCGAGATTGTCAAGCGGTCCGAGGTCGCCGGCTGGGGCTTCCGCGGCCGCTTGGGCGAGGAGACGACCGTGTCCACCATTGATTCCGTCACGGGCCAGCCATGGGCTGCCGGCGGCGACCCGCTAGCAGCGCAGTTTTCTTGCCTCCCCTACCAGCGCAACAGCCGCGGCCGCAAGAACACGGCCACGAACCTGACGGCCGAGCGGCGGCAGGAGTTCGAGGTGCTGGGCCGAGACTGCTGGCGGGAGATGGAGCGGCTGCGTGTGGAATGGGACCGCCGTGTGCGCGAGGCCCGGGAGAACCAGTCTTAAGGGGGGAATACGGATGGGCGCATTTTGATTTACAAGGGCGCATAAACAGCGTTGTCATCGCGATGTTTTGAGCGTTTGCGGCGAAAAACAAAATAATTTTAGAACATGATAGACAGGGTAGAAGGGGCCTTCCCGTATACCGTAATCATTAATTGATGAAATAATAATGAGTTTTACAAAACAAGGAGTAATACAGAGAATAACCCGGTATCCAGTTGGTAAAGTACGGAGTTCTATGGAAGGATGAAGTTTAAGTGCTTACTATGTCACATTCCGCACTTCCGTCATCCAAAGTCTCCGGCCCCCACCGGAAACATGAAACTCGAGCAAGCACGTTGAGAAGAGGAAACTGTAGACGACGTTCGTTTTGTAAAAATGCGGCTCTGCAGGGCTGTCCATTATGTTCGTGCACGAAGATCGTGTTGAAGGAGCCGGTTCTCCACTCAAATGAGATGCACCCAGCGTCCAAGACTTACCATCTGCCCAGAGAACCTATTCAAACATTGCTACCCATCGAAAGTGCATAATTGTATAATTGTGTCGCAATTTCCATCTAATAGAAGAAACGTGGGAAATCTGCCCTGCCCGCTGCACGGAGCGATGTGTTGATCATCCCTGTTTCTGGAACATCACGATCCTCGACTTACAAACTTTATTTTAACCTCACTTATGTCGATGGACAGCAACGTAAATAAAATGTTTAAATTTAATTATATATTTAGAAGGCGCTCTGGACAGTGAAAGGTATCATTCGTTCCAACATTAAACAAATATCATAATAACAAGGTATCAAACAAACCGGAAAATATAATAACCAAAGAAATCATATTCAAAAACTTCATAAACAAAAAAGAGAGAAGGCTTGCTTGCTACATATTACGATTATGCCTCCGTCGCGGCCTCCGGGGCCCGCGGTCCTCCTGTGGCCGCCTCGTCCGACTGCACACGCCGCAGCTTGATCTTCTCGCTGCGGCCAAAGAGGCCGAGACATAGCGGCAGGGGCACCGTCGCGAGGGCAATGACGGCCGTGAAAATAAGGGACTTCTTCATGTTGCGCGGTGGGCTGCTGTCGTCGCCGGCGCGCAGGGCGTCCGAGATAATAATAAAGATGCCGCCCAACAGCTGGCCGCCACTCCAGGACAGGGTGGATGTGACTTCGGGGCTGACGGGATGGGTGACCTCGACCAGGAACTCGACGGCGACAGGTACGAGAGTAAAAGAGGCGGCACCGAGTACGGCCAGCACGACGTAAGGACCGGCGAGTCCGCCCGAGTCGTGGGTCTCGGGCATCCAGACAAACGCGAGGTAGCTGACGGCGATGATGGGGACGCAGATCTTAAATGTGAGGACAAACGCCTTTGTGCGATCGAGGATGGGCGAGGTGATGGCCGAGGACACGAGGCCGACGACAATGAGGACAGCGCCGGCAATGCCGGCCTGGTCGTCAGAGTAGCCGTAGGGAAGCATGATCTGGTTGAGGAGGGACGAGATGGAGTTGAAGAAGCCGACAAAGATGATGAACGGGATAAAGACGAGCCAAAACTCGACAGAGCGGGAAATGTGGCGGGCCGACTTGAGGAGCTCCAGCTTGGGTGTCTCGCCCGAGGGAGCGACAGGCGTAGGCGGCTTGCCATAAACGAAGAATGAAGGGACGGAGCAGACAGTAGACTATTCATTAGCGGGGAACGATATAGAATCAAAGGGCGAAAGGGAGACCTACAATAATGGACACGTAGAGGACCATGTTGGGAATGTCCTTGGAGCTGTAGACCCAGAAGGGGACAATCAGCTGGCCGAGGGCAGCACCAAAGGGGTTGGCCAGACTCATGAGGGCCGTGGCAGCAACACGGCCGCGGTTTGTGAACCACAGATCCGAGTAGCGGGTGGGCGCGGCCAGCACAAACGGCTGCGACAGGCCCGTCAGAATCTGGCCAAACATGACAACACCGAAATGACCGCCCGACATGCCGTCCTTGGCCAGGCTCGAGCGGGTGCCGGCAAAGCGGATCCAGTTGCCGAGAAGCAACAAAATGGCCGAGGTTATGATCGAGGGCCGGGGGCCGTAGTGCAGCACATAGATGGCGATGGGTGTGATAAAGACGAAAGAAAACATGAACGCCGTGCTGAGCCAGTTGATGTTGGTCTCGGTCGTGTTGAAGAAGGCCGCAGCATCAGACGCTACCGGCGAGAACGTGAGCCACTGGGAGCGTTAGTTATTATACCACCCGACTGTGTTGATTCAAACTCTTGTGCCGTCGACTTACATCCCAGCTCACAATGACGTTGAGCAATGTGATTTGCACAAGGCCAAACCAGCGGCGCTTGTACACCTTGTACTCGACGGGTGCCTCCGCATTGGCCACCGAGCTTGTGCTGTTGTCGCCATCGTTGCGCGCTCTCGTTGTGCCGATATCCTGCTCCTTTTTCTGGGTGTCAACGTTGCCCTGCGACGACCGTTCCGCCAGCTCGACCTCGGCCTCGCCCGAATTTGTGCTGCCCGCGCCCACGTTGCGATTACTCGTCACACCGTCGCCCTTCGCCTTGATGTCCTCCTTCCACACGCTCATTCTTTGTTTTTCGAATTATGGTGGTTGCTCGTCTAACCAAAATTAAGGTTTGATGCGACCGTCGCGATGTCGCCTATCGCTGTCGCTGTCGCCGTCGCACGACGTCACCGGCGCTCAAATGCAACGAACGTGTCGAATTATTGATCGTATTTCCACATGCGCCACCCGTTGTCGTTGTCGTGCAGGTTAGGTATTTGCGTCTTGCTGTAATGCTATGGGCCGGAATCGTGCAGTGTTGCTTTGGTGGCGTTCTTCACTCCTCCACCAAGTACGCTGCGGTCTTGTGCGTCGCGTGCCGTCAGAAAGAGAGAACTCGGCCAGTGATCGAGAGTCAGTGTTCGTCTGGTAATTTTGAAGATGCCGTCGTATGTCGTTGAACTAAATGTGTATCTCTCCTCGTGTCGTAATTATCACCGTTGACGAAAAGAGACACAAAAATAGAGAAGAAGGGTTCGATCGATCGACGTGGGAAAGGGTTGATGGGAGGAAGATCTTAGGATCGTAAAGGGAGAAGCCACGAGATAACGAGAGGGGGTTGAAATACGAAACAAAGAAAGAAAGTAGAAGAGGAGCTGAAGAGGGTCCAAAAGGAGCAAAGAATGGGGACAGAGACGGGAAGACGACGATCAAAGAACAAAAGGTACTGGAGTACCTTGCTACTTTGTACTTTCAACGTCGCAAGGTCGTAAGGGCAAGGATAGGAGACTGAAGACAAGACGGTCCCAAGAGTTCAACGGCTCCAGAAAGAGCGGGATCTATCAAATTTAAAATACACGCCGCCTTGGTCTTAGTTTTGGTTTTGGTTGCCGAAGAGGGGAAGGACCCCAGACCGACAATACCAGGAAAGAGCGACCCAGCATTCTTCATTATTACACCACGAGGTCGGTGGCTGTTGACACATGGAAGAAAAAGACAAAAGAAAAGAGAGACAAGACACACAAAGATAGCCGCAGACACTCCCGCCAAGCATATCCCGCACAGCTACATGGGGTCTCAATCTTGCAAGAATAGAAATAATACAAGAGTGTTAAGATACAGGATGGATACTGATGTACTGATATACGAGGACGATCTCGACAAACAAGTCGACACTAAGCTGCCACGTCGGACAGTCCATCGCTCTTTCTTTTTTTTGTCGTTTCACGTAACAGGGCGCAGCCTTCCTCTGGGATTCTCGATATTAACATCGTCCAAGATGCAGCCCAAAATAAGTGCAGCCCTTCCTTGCCGTGATCACCAGCGGAGAAAAGGGGAATTCGAGACAGCTCAAGCTCAAAAGATTCCAGATGCGTCGTGGTCCTTTTCCCATCATCCTCGTCTTTCTCACGTTGGCCAAGAAATACACAGGAAAACGGAAACAAAATAAAGTGGGAAAGGGTACCAACGAGACAGGGTTGTAGCTGCCGTTCTGGATATTAGTGGCTTCCCATTTGAGGGGGAGGGGGCAGGGGCGTTCCACCAATGTACGGAGTATCTTAACTTGACTTTGGTGCATGCGCGGACTCGTGAGTAGTCGCAACCCTCCTTCCTTCTTTCTTTCGTTATTCGTTTCTGGAGGTGGGCCACACCCTTGACATTTCTTTCCCCTTTCTGACGCTGAAAAGCGCCACAGAAAAGAGAAGGAATAGTCTTTTGCACTTTCCTTCTCAGCAAAACACTGGGAACGATACAGTTCTGACGGCACCCAAAGACCGAATCACTATAGCGTTATTCCTTCCCTTTCGCATCACAGCTTGGCTCTAAAATTAGCGTTATTTCAATACAGGAGCCAATGAGGGTGGTCGCGTGGGTGGCTTTGGACGACTCGTGCACTTCACCTCTCTTTCTCCCCTTCAGTATCTTACACTTTCCCCTCCCCGGCAACCTCCCTTCCTCGGCATGGCTTGAGATCAACGAGAGCACTAAACCACTTGAATATAGCTATTGACAAAAGAGAAAAGCGACAAAATGGCCTCCAGCGGAGACGGGCGGTTGGCGTTCCGCACTTTGACACCTGTGAAAAAGAAGAGTTTCTCTAGCACCTTTCTTATTTTCTTAGTTTTTCCTCTTTTGTGAGCTCCCTATCATCTGCCTCCACTCACACTATTCTTTGCGCGTATTGAGAGCAAGACCGGCCATAATCTCAGCGGTGATCCGCGATATGGCAGAAACAGACGACAACCGAATGATATCTTTCAGCAAAAGATCACAATCATGCTTCAGGTCAATCCCGATATCTGCCTTTCGATTCGAGCGCGTGGATAGGCGTTGTGGTGCTGTATTTTGTTATCAGAACGCCGCCCAATCTTACAACATGAGAAGAATGTGCCAAAAGGAGCAAAAACGCGTGGCGGCGACATCAGTGAGAAGAATGATCGAAGTGCAACTGCGAATCTTCCAGCTGTCCAGTAGGGCAACAGGCGTGCACATCGAATGATCAAAGCAGCCCCCTGGCCGAAGGATTCACAAGAACGTGATCCAAAAGCTTGACAGAAGGCAGCAGCAGAAAGTGCAAAGTTGAGCGTCCTCTTTTGGACATTATCACCTCAGCTTGCTTTTTTTTCGTCTTTTTCAAACTCTTCATTTTACTGGCACGTTTTTCAACAAAGATTTTGTTGTTTGGGTCCCTTGGCGAGAAGGGGAAGATGGGGCCGTCTCCTGACTGACAGCAACGGTTCTGGCAGTTGACAGTCACTAAGAGGAAAGGGCTTGTGAATGACACACAAATGACCCTTTCACAGTTTACGACGTAATTACATCCCCAAGAACTATCGTCACCGTCTCTTCGGCCCCAGATTGCCACAGGGCAGAAATCCATTAAAAAGAAAAGGTGGGAAGCACGGGAAACGAAAAAGAGGGCCTCGAGGGCCGCATCTAGATAGCGAGACTCCATTCTAGGCGGAGCAAGCGGGGGAGGTGCCCGAACGATATCGTGTTGGGAAGGCGTTTGTATCGAGTACGTACTCGTTTCCATCGTAAAGTCACAAAGAGAAAAAGTAGTCGAAGAAGAATGCTGGCTCGAGGCGGGGAGACTGCAACGATGGCTCGGTCGTTTCAGTAGAATTTAAGTGTTTAAAAGGGCACAGCGTGCACTGACTGCTAAAGTCAAGGTAATGCGGAGAAAGCACTACGAAATTCGCATGTGAACGGCGATCCAGCCGAAACAGGGCATCCTCCCCGGCGACCGGTGCAACGTTGGAGACCGATGACAGAATTTTGAGAGACGCAAATAACGAGCTTTTGAAAGTGAAGATGAAATGGTTGAAAATGGAAATATGAGTGAATCAATTATCACAAATGACATCTATAATCAAAATTATCAAAATATAAACACCAAGTTGAGTTTGAAATATTAAAATTATGTGCACACAAATTCACAACGCAACTTATGAAAATTTCGAAGACAGAAGGGAGAAAAAGCGAGCACCATTCAAAACTGCTCGTAGGACATGAATGATTCGGTAAATAATAGGGCAACATCTAGGCCATCTCTAAACGTTGTCCATTCTCTCCGTGTGGCGAGTAAACCTCATAGCTCCCATCAGTCTGCACCAAGAATCCGTCGCGTCCTATCTTCTTTTGGCTTTCATGCCTCCTTCATTCTGTAAGCGATGCCTCTATCTCGGCTAGCATAGCACGTGTAAAATTCTCAACATCTTCATATCATTGGGAGAGATGAATAACGATGCCGAATGCAACAGTAGAGAGATACGGGCATCGCTTGACCATGCATGAAGCAGACAACATGCAGTTACATTTCACAAACACAGCGCTTAGGCTAGACGGCTGGAATCACGGCCATACTTCGTTATGAGATAGGGCTGCGATAGTAAGGGTCCATGGCATGGTATCAATACCATCCAAACAACCCCGATATATGGTTGAAGAGATAGACCATGAGATTCTCGAGATGGCACGCAGTACAAGTTAGTTAGAAAGATAAATGGAGCATATTAATAACACAGAAATTGGTTCATTGATATCTTGTCTATCTTGTCCTGATTAGATGGCTGTTTCCTACCCAAGTGAACCATGGAGCTCGATATATCTCACATGGATACGTGCAGCTTATCGTGATCGCTTCACATCACGCACTCACGATTGAAACGAGAATTCTCATAGTAGTATATTTTCAAAAGTTTTATATGAAATAATAAATTGAATTACTTATACAAAGGAAATAAAAAAGATTAGATAGGAATGTAGCTTTTGGACCCGGTCACATCGTTTTCCAATGCCAAGTCACCAGGTTTACGCAAGCTGTGTCAAATACCATAAAGTGCTGATACCAACCTCCTTCTCATTTTTTAGTACTTCGATGGCGCAAAATATGATTTCTTCACTGCATATCAAGGTCAGATTTGGAGTATGACCAGCCGAGAGTGTGTGCTTCAAGTACATCACTTGAGGTGTACACTTCACTATCTCCCAAACTACGACATCAAAAATTTGTGAGGTGATTCTAGCCCATAGGTGATCTATTAAGCAGTCTTTGGTCTAATTGACATTGTTTTCGTGGAACTACTGCCTTGCCATCGGGCAGTGCTTTCAACAACCTCATGATACATGTGCTTCATGTCAAAGACAATGACAGCACAGTTTGTTTGTATTATATATCAAATCCTTAACTGTAAAGCTTCTTTTAAATTGTCATGTTTAGATATAAACTATATTTTGAGGGTCTCTTATTTATACTAAAACTTCGTAAAATAATATTGCCGTTAAAATATTAAAAGAAGTACTTTAAAACTCCAATGTTTTTTTATTTATTTATTATTTTTTTTTAAAAAAAAATATCAATGGATTTATCTTAGAACGAATAGCATCATGCCAATATAATCATCAAACTGTGTACATTGTCACTCTACAGGAGATCGCAGGTCTGTTGATCATGACGGCTTGTTGGTATTGTAGTTAGATGTAAGGTCACCGAGGCTATCTAGCAAATGAGATCTAACGAGAATATATATTAACCGCTTTCTTCTCCAACTTGTTTCAATTAAGACACGCTTCTTTGATAGTCAATCAGATCACTTGGGGTTTCACTGTATATGCCAAGCAGGTTTCAAGAAGATCTTCATTAGAGATGCATAGCTTGGGTTCAAAAGTGATATCGCTACCATAAGCTCGAACTGGTCCAGACGCCTTCCAGTTCATGACGGGCCTTCCTGATGGGCAAGTGTGGTGTTTCTTGGGGCCATATTACTTACAAATATGGATGCGATGGCTGGCCTTTTCTTCATGTCGATATGCCAGCTACTTCCCTCACATCAACATCCGATGTATTGCTCAACGTCACCAGATGTTGCTTCCAGCACGCCTGGCCACCGCAGCTCTGTCATTCCCAATAATGCCTCCAGTGAAGCTCTCTATTCGAAGGGCCCAGGTCACCTACATGCCGAATCCGCAAACCCCATATGGCAAGGACCGTTCACGGCGAGGCATAAACCTTTGCTAACCCTTTAGCATTTTTCTCGTAACGTTGGCGTGGCAATGGCACACTGAAGTGGCCCAGGAGTCATTCACAACGGTCTATAAAGGTGTTTGAAAGGCTCTAAATTTTTTGTTTTTGTCTTCTAGTATAAGAATTATCATACATTTATGGGAGTTTTGAGGGAGAGGGTTTGTATATGGTGAGGCGGAAGGTTCAAAAGGCATGGAACAAAGAGACGAGGTATCTCTAGATCCAGAGTCCTTCTGACATGTATGCGATTTTTTTTTTTCTTTGTTGTTTTGTTTGTAGTGGTCCATCATCCGGTTTGTCGTTATGAGTGATATTCCAAAGGAAGAGAAGAGGGGAGGACCGTGGCGTCAACGGTAAAGGTTGTTCCAAAAGTAGATCAATGTCAGATTCGAGAGCGTGGTCGATAGCCGGCGATCCTGGACCGTGGGTACAATCCAAGAGTCAATCGTCTGTTGTTCGAGCTATGACTGTCCCGCTTCGTCTGCGTCATATTGCTGGCAGGTAGCCAGTGTCCATGTCATTTGTTGGTGCGGGCATCATTGCCCGGTATTCGTCAAGAGCTTGAATCGTCCATCAGTTCTGCATATTGTCGTCGCCTCCATACTATCGTCGCCATGGTCTCCCCTGCCTCCTCTCCTTCTATCGTATCGGATGGTTGAGCTCTTTACTTGAGCTTGGCCCACAGCTTGGGAGCCGCGCATTGGGTCGCGCAGTGCGTCAGGTGGAAGACTAGATCGTTAGACAAAAGCAAATTGGTATTGGTATAGCCGCGTGGTTCTACTTACACTCCTCGACGCAGTCCTCCTTGCTGCCGTTCTCGACGCGCTCGACGCACTCCTCAAAGTGGTGCTTGGCCGGTGCGCACTCCTTGGAGTTTCTGCACTCTGGCAAGAGTTAGCGGTGTTCATAGGGTGGATTGACGGAGACAGTAGGGAGCCGGACGTAGTCCGGCATCTGGCCTCCATGCCGTCTGTCGCGGGAAAAGGGACGCGGGGGACGGCGTGGACTTCGTCCCCGCCTTCGCGAAAAAGACTCACCCTCCTCGAGAACGTCCTTGGGGTCGACAATCTCGTCCTCATCCTCCTCCTCCTCCTCCTCCTCCTCCTCTTCTTCCTCCTCCTCGGCCTTGCTGTCCTCAGCAGGCTCCTCCTTGGACTCCTCGGCAACGGCCTCGGCCTCGGCAACGCTCCATGGCGCGGCGGCCTCAATCAGGTCCGTGATCGTATCCCAGACGCCCATTGTGATGTGTGTGTGAAGGTGGTGGAGGTGGTAGATGTGGTGAAGATAGAGGTTTCGTTCAATTGACGTCGGTGTGGTTGGGTGTGTCGTCGGCGGAACGGCTTGGTGAATTTCGCAATGGTGCGGTTGCGTGGTTTCGATTTCGATTTCGACTCGGACCAGGAAAAATAAAATCGAAAATTCCAGCAAAGCCAATTCGAACCACGGCTGCGGGCCCCAGCTTTCGCTCACTTTGAGAGTCCGCTGTGTAAATTGCGCGATTTTGATTGGTCGCACACACTCGTCATCCAAGTCTTTCTAACCGGCCGCATCCGACTCACGTGATCTTCCTAGGAAGACTAAGAACCCGAGCTATTATCGGAACAAGGGCAGAAGGGGCCAAACGGAAAGCTCACTATTGCCCCGCAAAAACACTTGATAGCTGTGAGCAAAGCTCTTTGTTGACAGCTTCACTCTGTAGATGTGCAGATTTGCAGAGTATGCGCAAGTAATTTCGGCAAAGAAATATACGGAGCTGCATAAGTTTAAGAGAGTTGAAATTCAAACAAATATTGGCTAAAACAAAAATGCAGAAAAAAATCACTGAAATAAGCCACCTATGCTCATGAACACAAAGACACAACGAAAAAGAGATAGACAACACAAATGCCGGCCTGGTATCAACATGCAAAAATACCACCATGATGAAAGCATAAGCGTAATTGGAAGTTGAAAGTTGAAAGTAGAAAATAGAAAATAAAATTTGCGACGCAGAAACATGAGGGTATCACAAAGCTCCCGACCCAATTGCCGAAAGCCTCGCAGCATGGACATCATAGCTTTAAAAAGACGGGATGAAGACGGAGCGGCGAGCCCATTAGAAGCAAACAAACGTGGGTGTGAAAGGACAGGATCTAATGCTGGTCCGCAGCCTCACGGTCGGTCTCCTCGAAACGGTTGTCGATGGCCTGGGCCTGGGCCTCTTCGTAGTCCGGAGGCGGCTCATCGGGCGTGACCGGGCTGGGCTGGTTCCGCAGGTTGCTGGACTGAAGGGCTGCTCCGAGGTTTGCAGCTGTGGCATCGCTTCTAGGCGTCTGCTGTTCTTGCGACCGTGAGAAACTCTCCAGGGCCTCTCTCTCCTTTGCATCCCTCGGTGACTCTCCGACTGCCGCCGGGCCGGAGCTGGAGCCGGAAGCCTGTGCTGAAGGGCTACCTTGCTGCGGCGCCGCGGGTGCCGTGGGTGCCGCGGGCTCATACTGTGGCAGGTCTTCGCCTGTAGGGATGACCTGGCCCGTTTCCTGCTGCAGCGTCCGGGCGTAGCTGAGCCGCTCCTTCATGACCTCAAACTTGTTCTGGAAGGCGTCGTGGCCGCCCTCCTTGAACGTGAGCTTGAGCTCCAGCCGCGGAACGTTTGACGGGATGCCGCCGCCGACTGTGGGTTTTACAATTGCGTTCCATGACCACGGGCCAAAGAAGCTGGATGCAACGCGCGTGTCTTCAAAGTCTAGGATGGGGGCCGAAAAAGACTTGAACGTCTCGGTTGGACGCGCAGGGACGTAAATCACCTGTGATAACATAAAACCCACAAATTAGCAAAATGATGTCCAAATGTTGATATAAGTCCGTGAAGCTCTGGATGGCTCGAAATAAGGTGGTGGGAACGTACCCGGTTGTTTGTGACGTAAACAATGCCGCTATCGCTCTTGATAGAGAATGGCGTAGCATTCGGCAGGGCTTTTGGCGTCGAGACGTCCAGCCCGATTCTGGACTTCACTTTGTAGTAGATCTTCTCGCCGGGGAGCTTGACCACCTCGCCGTCCCGGCTCATCATCACCCAACTAGCATCTTCGTCAGAATCGTCACTGTTTATGCTGGCATTGCTTGCGAGTGTGTAGCTATGTTGTTCCTGGTAAAAGTCCATGACAGAGATGGAGGGAGGTACGCAGGCAACAGGGAAGCTGGCAAGCACGGGCGTAGAAGAATGACATAGGCAGTGTTCTTGTGCGAGGCCTGGATGTGGATGTCTGGAAGGAACGTAGCATGCCTGGGTTTGCGGGAATTCGGGGCAGGTGGTGATGGAGAAACGAGAACAACAGAAAAAACAGTAAAAGCAGAAAATAGGAAGACAAAAGATGAAAAATACACAAAACGGGTAAGGGGACGTGGCAATAGACCAAATAGCATAAGGCTCTCGGGATAACGATAGACTAGTAGGTACGGAAAAGGTAGGCGAATGTATACATATGAAGAAATGGATATGGGATAGTGGGGAGAAGGAAGAGAAAGAAAGTAAAGGGAATAATAAGAATGGAGAAAGGACCAGGGGAAGGTGGACAAGAATCACAAAAGGGATCCGACTTACTTTATTGACATGTTGGATACCGGTTCTGGGGTTTGACGCTTTGCGGTATGTTTCTGTTTCTTTCGTTCCTTTCCTTTTTCTGCCACCCCTCAATTTTTCCTGTGAGGTTTATCGACGGAGAGGTAGGGTAGACAGGCCACAATCCAATCCCACAAAGTTTTGAGTCGAGGGTTGTGAGAAGTGATGCCTGCAGGTCTCGAGCTTCCTAATAGAACCTCTGGGCCTGTTCGGTACAACGCTGCAAGTTCGGTGGATCTTGGCAAGCCGTTCGTTTGTTCGTTTGTTCGTTTGCAACGGACGCGACTGTTCCAGTCCCAGGCGGAAACAGCAAATAGATGCAGAAACGATCTGTTCGTCCGAGTCGAGGATGGTGCGAATTGTGGACCTAAAAGGTACTGGTTGGGGAGTGAGCGGCTGTTCGTTCAAACACAACTGTGTGCGAGAGAAAGGTGAGACATGAGCTAGTGCTGTGGGAGTGGATGGATAGGCCAGCTGAGGGGACGAGACCACGGCCTAGAGGAGGCCGGGCGGGATGGCCAAGTCGTAGTGCGTGTGAGGATGTATGTACGCGGCAAAAAAAGGAAATAGCAAGAGACCGAGTGTGAGGGGGATGCCTAGACGGAGGGATGTGGGATCGAGAGAGGTAGAAAGAGAAGCTGTCCACTACAACTCGGACGCGTGGGATATGGATGGGGGGACGAGGTGCAACATAGGAAAGATAGACATAACCTTACGTTTTTGGTAGTTGACAAAGGTCTAGACGACTAGTGATGGCGCGCACATGAAAGTTAGTTTATGCCTGCGTAGGGCGAGGTGGTGGGGAGAGAAAAAGGCGACTAATGGTGGATGAAGAAGAGGGGAATTTGGGTAGGATAGGCGAGAGTTGCGAGAGGCGCGAGAGTTGACAGACGATGTGCTGGGATATGGACAGGGGGACACGAGGTGCCAGGTGAGGTGAGCCTGCAGCTTGCGATGCTCAGGAGGCTGATAGACGATGCCACAAACAGAATCAGAAAACGGCCTGCAAGCAGGGAAAACTCACCTATGGAATGGATCTGGGCCGACCAGTGAGGTTGGAGGATGAGGTGGAAGTAAAAAGAGAGGCGCGAGCGACAAGCGAATGGCGAACGACGGGCCTTGTGCTGTGGCTGCTGCGAGCTGTGAGCGGTGTCGTCGAGGCGTTCAAAGTCTATGCCGTGGTTGGCGAAGTCCGGTAGAGGCCGAGGGCGGCGGGGTTCTGGATCTGTGACCAGAAGGAGGCAACGCCGAGCGGGAGATTCGAGACGGACAGGGTAGGTAGCAGGAGAGAGGGGAACGTATATGCGTCGGTTTGTTCGTAAATAAGGAGCCTGGAAGGATGAAGAATTCAAAGAAAGTTTGGGTGACGATGGCCTGAGAGCCAAGGAGCTGCGCCAGGTTGACAATTGCGTCAGCCAGTGGAAGTCAGCTGCGACTTTTGGTATTGCTGTCTGGCCGCTTGCTAAATAGGCAGTGATATCTGGGGCAAAAGAGACCGAAATGTGGCACGGGATTGGTGGACCGGACCGGCGATTCCACAGAAATTGGCGTTGGTCGAAGTCAGGCGTTGCACCACTTTGCCCTGTAAGATAGGCTGTTATCGCTATAGCCTGGATTCGATTGAGGGGCAATCTGAACTGGCCGTTCCAAAGGGCCGGCCCTGTAGTTCGGTCACATTAATATTAAGACACGGGATGGCCGGCCGCTGATGGCCTCGTAGACGGCGTTTTGTAGGCTGTCTGGTCAAGGAAACCGATTTGTCGATGGTTGTTACTTTCGACAGGAAGGAAGAGGCCATCAGCTGCGACCATCTTGTCAGAACCAGTGTGTTGGAGATGAGTGGGATTTCGCATATTCTCACCTGCACAGGCCAAACCCAGCGGCCAGGCCCCTCCAGGTAACTTCGTCGTCTCTGGTCGCCTGCGGCCAGGCCACTCCGACCTGGCTAATTTTGCCCCATAATAGGCGTGCAGCGGCGGCGACCGTGCGATCTGCAGCGTGCCCAACTAGTCCTGCAGTAGTGCCGCAGTCTGCGTCGTTTTTCTTTTTCGTTTTGTTTGTGTCGCTTGTGTCGAAACTTGTCTTCACACACTTCCGGTCTTTTTGTCTGCCGTAGGGTCCTTCATGGCTATTGGATGTGACTTGCTGTGGCACAGAGAGGCAGGCGGACGCTCAGGAAAGCTTGGACGAGGCCTCACAGATCTCAAGAGAGATGAGGAACAAAAGCTTACCTATCTCTGGGTGGCTATCTTTGGCTTTCTCTGCCGAAGCCGGCATCGTCTTGGAGTGCAAAGTCGGTTGTGACGGAGCCACACCAAACCCGCCGAAACTGTGGTCGACAGGGACTGCCATTGTGAGCCAAGGCTGAAGATAGCCGGCGTAATGCGTGCCCAGATTGGTGCAGCACGTCCTATTCTCGTCGTGCGACTGACAAGTGCCCGCAAGCAGAACGTCCTTTTTCATTGGAGCTGCAGGAGAGGAGTGGAGGAGAGAGGAGATCAGCAAAAGGAGCAACATGAGAAAGAGAGTGTGAAAGAGCTAAGGGTGAAGGAGACGATGATAGGCCGTTTGTGATGGGCATGAGTGGATGTGTGTACTCGTCAGTTCGAGTATTGTCGAGTGGAAAAAGACAGAAAAGACAGAATCAGGGGCACAACATGAGAAGACAGAAAAGTGACATATCATCTTGCGAGTGGCAGGAGCCAAATGGCTATGCGCGAGTGCCGTTGCAGAAAAGGCAGTCACAGGTCGTCAACATTGAGGCAGGTGCGATGGTGCCGACGAGCGTCTGGGAAAGAGCCATGGGTGTGTCCTCGTTTACACCTTCCCTTTCGTCGTCTGTCTACACAGTACACGATGGGAAGGTGCTATCTGGCAAGCAAATAATCCATTCTATGGGCCACTTGCAAGCGCGATACGAGGATGTTGACCGTTCCTTCTTTATTTTGTTTACAATTTGCCCCTATCCTTGCCTATCTTTCTTCTTTTCTCTTCAATTACCGCCATTCGACCTACCCTTAGCCCCGACCCAACATCACATCACGACGACGGATATTGAATATTCACACAATAATCGATCCATTCCGACGGACGAATGCTAGTGTTTACTTTGCAGCTAACCGACATATATTTCTGGCCCGCCATGCTAGCCATCGCCGATTTGAAACGACATCGCATCTCCACGGACAGCCGTTGACTCGCCTACTACGGTATTTAACCCAATATACACAATAGTCTTCAACTCACGCTCGTCGAGCACCCTCGATTGCTCGCTGCTGTCGATCAGAGCCTCTTTCGACTCGCAATATCGTGCAGCCGGTATCGCAAAAGCGAGGCGGGGAAAGATATTTTCCAGCGGTCGGCACGATATCTTTCAAGGATCGCATACCGCTCTTCCGTTACGCATGGGACACTCATGGACGCTCACCGTTGCTCGACTCGAAGATACGAGCGAGACACAAGAGCCCGTTGTCTACCATCCGACACGTCCTTCCGCATGCCCTAATGACGCCCTGCATATGTCTTATGTCTTTCGGTGCCAGCTGCATTGGCCTGGGACGCACCATGCCGGAATAACCGTCCGCTGGGATGCACCGACGCATCGACTACGAATATTGGACTAGCGGTTGCTCCCGAAGATGGAATAGGATCCGTGGTGAATATTGTGGATGTCGCTTTCGGTCAAGAATAAAAGCCAGTCTGTGCTGTTGAATTGGCCTGTCTGCATTGTCTGGGCTTTCCTTGTTATGGCAATTCTGTTTTTCCTTCCAAGACCAAAATCCAGGTTGTTGGCAGACCCGTGTACGGAGTACATGGTCATGGTTTGCTCGTAAATGAGAAACACACAGAAACCCACATATGCACTGGTGTGCAATTTGGGTGGGACACGAAATGCCGTGACAGTTGGGAGCTACAACGTTGGCCCTTATTAGTATCATCGTATAAACGGAGTATATGTCTCCTCCGTATGGTTGTGTCTCTTGTGGAGAGATTGCCAGACCTATGAATATTTGTACCGGGCTTGGGCCGCTTTACACGAGAGTTGGGTTTGCCGCAGACGTCGTACGGAGTACTTGTGTTGACATACTTTGTGCAGCATAAAATGTACAAATCTATATAAGAAGTCATAAAAGTGTCTTGTGTCCAAAGGGATATTCTGACAGTCTCATAGCAAATAACCCGGGCTACGTTTTCCAGAACTTCCAGGGAAACATGCACCCAACATGTCATATTTCCTTGCCAAATGTTGGAACGGCTTGCATATGCATTGGCCAATTGTGCAGCGACGTGCCATGATGAGGACCCCGGCCTGACCTGATCTGTCCTGGTCTCTTCTCTCTCTATCCAATCTAAGGTCAGCGGAGATTCACCGAAAAATACTCACCCCCTTAGCCACGGTGAGACCTGGATAGCGGGCCCTGGAACCCGAAAATTGCAAGGTGTACTTTGTATGCATGGAGGCTGAGACTGGTACAAGACAGTTTTCTTCTTCTATGCATGTGCCTTGACTCAGTTGTACATTTCCTGATATAGCTGCATGGCAAGAACCCAGTAATTTGGTAACAGAAATAACCAAGGCAAAGCAAAGACACAGTTAAAGCATGGAGATAATTGAAACAGTTTTATGTATCATTAGAACATTTCATCATAATAGACAGACAAAGTATGCGGCGAACAAAATTATCAAAACAACCCGAGGACCCAAATAAGACAATCTGAGAAGAGAAGAAAATGTAAGAAAGACGAGAAGACAAAAGTTAAAAATATGATGAAATGAATGGAAGAAGCAACCTGTGCAGACAATGGCGCTGAACTTCTTGTTATGCCAAATTCAAGAAAAACAGAAGCAAGTGAAGTAGAAAAAGAAAACAGAAAAGAAAACTCCAAAGGGATGCAAATTGTGCACAACAATAGCTCGGATAAGACGGGGCACAGCTGTACACTTGCACAAGATGCCACTGGACATCACATATTGCCACTTGGAAGGTGAGACTGGTGACATATTTTGCCTCCATTTAAAGATCGTCGTCCAAGACAAAGTCGAGCTTCGGAATCTCGAGCTTTGGTGCAGGCTCCGCAGCCTTGGGGCCACCCACAATTGGCGCTCTCTTGTTGGGTGAGTTGCTGCGACGTTTATCGGCGGTGCTTGTGGGTGTGGCCGGCGGAGGCGGCGGGCCATAGCGAACATCACGGACATCATAGCCATCCTCGTAGGCCGCGGCGACCCACACTCTCAATCCATCATGGACCGCACCATAGAACTTCTCTTTACAGAGACGCAGGCTGCTGCCCATGCAGCGTTCCCAGCCGGACATTTGCATCAGCCCCCGCAGATGGTTGCGCTCGGCAGCTGTCGGGGTGCAAGCCAGGATGGCATTGACCAGGTCGAGATGCGAGGCGAGGTAGTTGGTGGCCTCCCACTCGACACCGCCCACGTAAGGAGCAGCAGGCACGGGCGGGCGCTCCTGGGGGAAATGGCGAAGCATGTACGAGGAGGCTGTCTCTGTGTGCTTCGGGGGAAGGGGTGCAGACGAAGTTGTGGGGGAGGCCACCGTCGGCTCTGGGTCGGCTCTGGAGAAGAAGTCGTCTTCATTGGCGTTGGCAGGGATCTTTCGCTCTTTCGCGGCGGCGGGCAGAGATACAACGTTGAGGTGGTGGAGGAAGATCCAGAACACCTCCTTCGTCACGCTGACGACTTCCTTGCACCACACGCGGTACGGTCGCTCCTTGCGCATATCCATCACAAAGCTGATGGGTTTCTCATCATCACCTCGCTCGGGGTCCCGCAAGTAACCGAGCACAGTCTGGGCGCGGGCGGGACGCTCGTCGATAGGTGCGTTCTGAATGTACGTGAAGAGGACCCATGTGACAATGTTGCGTGTCGTGAACTCGCTCGGGCCCTTCTTTTCTGGGTCGAAGATCATGTGGATGAGTGCTGGCAGCAGGCTTGCGTGGATCGAGTGAAGGTACTGAAGAGCCAATGCTGTGGTGCACAGTGCCTTGAGACACAAGAGGTTCTCGTGTAGCAGTGCATCTTCGTGTTCCTCCCTGTCGCGTGACAAAACATTAGCAAACTAGGAACTATGCTGCGAAGGAAAAAGGAAAAGGAAAAGCAAAAGCGGCGGAATCACTCCGGGAGAATATAACATGTCACGGTACACAAGCCCAGACAGTTGGCATCAATTGTGAGCGGGGAGAGGCGGGATGTGTGCGATGCGAGGAAGTAAAAAGCTGCAGAATGGGACGATGGGAAAAAGAAAACATGGGGACAGGGGCTTATTGGCGGCTCAGCCAATTGTTTACTCACCTCCACTCAACGGCCATGATACGATGCAACAGGCCCACGACCTCCTCCATACCGCCCTGGCCAATGAAATCTTCGATCCATGCAACAGTCTCATTGCGGAGAAGCAGCCTCAGCTTGTGCAGTTTGCCAACTTCCATCTTTTCTGGGGCTTGCACGGTGCGGAGGTATGAGACAAAGTCAGCAGGACTGTTTTGCTGTGGGCCCTTGGCCTTTGCAAAAAAGCCTGTGATAGGGTTGCTTGTGGATGCAGAAGACACGGCGTCTGGGCTGGTGGCAGCGCCGTTTGCTCCGGCGTTCACAAAGCTCTCAGTTGACTTGGAACGAAGGTGGCGGCCCAGTGTGCCCTCGGTCTTCTTCTTCATAGGAATACCAGGACTCTTAGGCTGCTTCAAGCTGTCGTTCGCTCCGCGGTCGCGACTGCGGCCACGGGTCATCTTCGACAGAGTCATGCTCTTGACCCGCGAGTGCTTCGACTTGGTGGACTTTCCGGCAGAACCTTCATCTGTGGGAGTCGGAGTAGGTGTGTTAGCGACAGCATTGGGTTCCGAGTTCCCGCTTGCCGATCGAGTGCTATCGTGGCTCGAAGGACGGTCGGAAGTCCGTTGCTGGCGCTTCGAACGCTCTTCGGCCCAATCCTGACGGATCAGTTCCAACTTGATGGCGTTGGCCAGGTTGCGCATCTTGTAGCGTTGGTGCTCTGGGATGTTGCGGCGATCCAGAAGTGCTTCGAGATGGGCGTCAATATCATTAGGGTTGACGGCAAATTCGAAAGGCGACGGAGTCTCCATTCCAGGAGTGGCGGTCGAGGGCGTGCTGATTCCAGTGTGCTGAGTCTGGCGAGTGCTCGAAAAGGCCGTCGTCAATTTCGGTCGTGTTGCCGGCGTGCTACCAGTGCCAACGCTTGCAGACACGGGGTGGAACGACTTGGGCCGGGGCTTCATGGCAGGAGCCTGGCGGCCAGTTGTGCCGCCAAGAGCTGTATCGTCGAGAGATGGCAGAGGCTTGTTGGCCAGGTCGTCTCTCCCAACGCCCTTGCTCGCGCTACAGAACTGAGCATAGATAGGCGTGATCTGTGGCGGGCCGGCGGTTGCAGTTGTGCTGTTTGCAGTGGCAGGGCCCTGCTGCTGTGCCTGGTTCTCCTTGTTCCGGCCGTCTCTAAAGTTCAGCCGTGACTTGCTTCTCTTCTTGTCATCACCACGGCTTCTTCCACGACCACGCTCTTCTTCGGCTTCTGCCTCGGCCGCATCCTTGGCCATTTTGTTGAGGTTCTTGAATGACTTGGGCCGTGACAAGAGACCAACCAGGTTCGTGGTTGACCGAGTCCGTTCCTTCTTTGTCGGTGACGGAGGTGGAGGGCTCGCCTTGTCGTCGTTCTCATTCGTGTTGCTGGGAAGGCCGGTTGTGATCGTTGGTGTGGCACGGTCCAGCTTCGTCTTCTTCGTGGGCGAGTTCAATGCAGTAGATGATGTATTGTTGTTGACATAGCTGCTGCCAGAGTTGCCTCGCGAGATAGGATGCTTCTCTGCATGCACCAATTGAGGCTGCTGGCGGTTGTGTGAGGTTTCTTCGAGAGGACCACCGCCGACCTGGCTGGGCACCAGAGCTGCTGCGGCCAGATTGTCACCTTGAGAGTTGTTTCGACGGTGCATCATAAAGGACCGCAGAACAGACGATTTTGTCCGCTGGTGGTGGCCACCGGCCGGCGGGACGCCCTGCCCGTTGACGGACGCCATTGTGTGTGATGTGGGCTACACGGTGGCTTGTGAAGATGAGGAGATGGTGCAATATGCAGATTGACGAGAAAAGAAAAAGGACACGGGACAAGAAGAAAGACTGAAGAAAGTCAATCGCTAAAATGCTGATGCTGAAGCCCAACGCCCTTCAAATGCGTGAAAACAAAAAGGGCCGTGCCAGAAGGTCTAGGCCATGACGATGTTTGTCGAAACTAAATTTCTGCTCTGGTCGCAAATGACCGAGATACCGAAGCACTGAAGAAAGAAAACGATTGAATGTGTCGACGAAAGAAAAGAGAAAAGAAGGCTGAGGTCGAGGAAATTGGAAAGAGAGAAGAGGAATGTTAAGAGAGATGTTCAAGAGTTGAACTCGTTTTAGGAAAGGCCGGTTTTGTCAATCGCTCTTTCTTCCTCTTTTGCGGGTACGGATCGACCAAGAGCAACCAGAGCATTTGTGGCCTAGACGACCAAAGGGAAGGAAGCCAGTGGCCCGTGTAAATACGGAGGTCGATTTTGTATGGCGGTGGGGGTTGGCCCAGCAACGAGCGTTGGTTTGCGGGCTCTGATTGGCGGAGGCGGCGGGGTGGCCTGAAATCGTCGCACCAGCGATTCGCGATTCGTGGGGAAGGAGCTATGACGACGAGGTTTCCTCGTTGGATAAGAGCAAATGCACATAAGCAGGCCCAGGCCCCTCTTTTTCTCTCTTGCACGTCGTGCTTTTCTGCATTCACATCACGCTTTTCAACAATATCCAACATTACCCGAAAAAGGCGCACATCCGGCCCTCCGAGCTGCATGAAGTAATCTCATGATCAGAAGCTGATTATTACCGACAGTGGCGCACGAGAATGACCGTCGCAAATACTCATTCTTTTTTTAAACTACTTTCATCTCTCATTGTGTCTTTCTAGGTTCGTGTTAACATATCTAGGATGCCCTTCTTATATGAACAGCAACTATCCGACGTCCTCCTCTCGTGAAATCAAGATGTCCAAAAATGCAAATGGGGGCCAAAGGGTCATGGGCCCCCGTTCTAGTCCCATGTAACGCCAAAACAAGAAAGTGCTGAAAACCAAAATTTCATATCGAAATCACAACCTGCCTCTACCAACTCAACAATCCCTTCTCACGATCGAAGCCACCCCGCAGCTGGCTCTCCGGCTTGACGACCTTGCCCTGCAGAATCGTGTACTTGACAATGTTCTCGCAGTCCTCGGGCATCACACGCGCCAGCCAGATGCACTGCGACGCGCCAGCAACTGATGTGTTGAGCTCGCTGTCGCCATCGCCGTTTGTCTCGCCATTTGCCTCGTCCTTCTTCTCGTCGCTTTTCTCCTTCTCCTGCTTCTTTGCGCCCCGCAGGACGGCCGGCGTAACCGACTTGATGCGCGCCGGCAGCGCGTCCCGCTCCGCATCCGTCAGAGACCCCCGTTTCAGATCATCGATTCCGAACGCGTCCGGCCGGCGGTAGACCATCATGTTGGCGCTGTACTTGTGGCCACCGACATGCGAGATAAAGTAGATGCCGACACCGCCGGGCCGCTCGTCGTCGAGGTCGCGGAACAGGCCCAGTGGCCGCAGGTGGCGCTCGAGCTCTTTGCGGAGGAGAGGGGCGGACTGGCCGCAACGAGCATCGCGGGTCTTTTGGGAGCAGAGCAGGACCAAGACGCTGTGGGGGCTCTGGTGGTAGGAGAGGGGTGCTGGGAGCGATGGCGGCAGCGAAGGTGGTGTGAGGAGGGGTGTCGTGTTGGTGGGCGCCTTGTTGACCAAGTTCTCGAGCACAGACGGGACGAGACTTGGTGTGACGTTGTCGACAACAACAAAGGCGGGCAGGAGGAGGACGCGGGTCGGGTCGGCGTAGTTGGAGGAGTGGTTGGGCGTAGGGATGTTGGAGGCCGAGAGCATCATGCGCTGTCCATGCAAGGAGCTGAGTCAGTATTGTGTATGGATAAGGCAGAGCAAATGCGCAGCCCGTATGCGCCGTTGAGCACAAGTGATACGCGTAGAAATTAACTTACCCCGTTGGACGGGCTGGATGCGCCATTGACGGCCTCCATGACACTGCCCTTCTCGTCGGCGACATCGCGCACCCAGTCCGACTTGCCTGTCGCCACGATCAGGTGTGTGCTCCAGCCCTTGACAAAGCCATAGAGACGGTCGTCGTGGTCGATCTTAAAGTTCCGCGGGTAGTGGATGCTGCAACTCGAGCAGTCGTGGCTGCAGTCGTCGCCGTCGATAGCCGGGTCGGCCTTGGCGAAGAGGTCCGTAATTGGCGCAGTGGTCGAGTTCGTGCCGTTGATGGCGAGCTTCTTGGCCCCATCTATGAGGGAACGGAAGCCGAACGACATGGCGGGCAGGTCTCGGGGAGCTCGCGGAGAAATACAGAGGGGGAGAAAATAGGCCGGAGAATCTGGAGAGTGGGGAGGTCAAGCCAGAGCGCAAAGGGCCGAGACAACAGGCTTGCAATGCAAAGTGGCAAGAGGCAAGAACGAATCAAGAAGACGGTAATAAGAAAAGAAAGAAAGGAAAGAGGGAAAGAAAGGAGAAAAGAGAAAAGAGAAATCCTGGGGAAAGAACTAATTAACGAGCGGCAAGGCAAGAAGGGACCCAGAGTTGCGGACTGTAGTGTCTATTATTGCGTTACATGAGGAAAGTCCGGACGAGGAAAAGTAAAAAAAATCACAGTGAAAATAATTAAGCCCGTATCTCCGCCCCGGCACCAAAGCTCCGTTTATTTTTTGGCCCGCCAGTCACTAGTTGACTGTTGATAGCCAAGAGCCAACTTTTTGGCATTGCGACCGCTACTTTCCCGCCGCTACAAAGTAGTCTTGTATCTTGTCGCTTTGCGTGCAGAAAGACTGAGGAAGGTACACTTCAAGCTCGGTGCCTGCCGTCTTTGTCCCTTTTTGCCCCTTTGACGATAGCATGCGCTTGAAGGGAGGGGAGGAGCTCCGTAATTTCAACGGCCAGGCAAGTCTCGAAATATGGGGGTATTATGACGTTCTAGGAAGGAGCCAGCCCCGCGGTACAAGGACACATCAAGCGCCGACGTTGGAAAACATGAGGCTCTCGGAGCAGGACCTATCGTGGTCTTTCCAAAACCGAGCATTGGCAATCAGCAGCTCTTGCTACGTTTGAGCCCTAATCAAACTATTAAAGCTAGAGTCGGATTTGACAAACGGCCGCGAGGCAATTGGAAGGCAACAAGATTAGGGTCGTGGGAAAGGGGCTCTGGCAGGAAGCGAAACCAAAAGGGTATTCCTAGCGGCAGGAGCCAATTCAGGGCAGCTCGGCGCGGCTCGGTGTTTAAAACGAGTTGGAAATCTCCCAAGCTGGGAATTTTTGGCCGCCTTTTGTTCCGCGGATCGCGACCAAGGAGCCGCGCCAAAAGTTGTGCAATAGTGGATACAGGCCTATTGACGAGGAAAAGGAAAGAGCAGCTAGATAACCCGTGGAATACGACATGTTCGATCTTTCCGTTTTCCACGACACGCAAACTCATGATAGGCAACAGCATTCTCTCCGTCTTTTCAGGAAAGAACGACTCTATGTTACGTTCCCCGAAGAGACGGTCAAGACCTGTCTGTTATCCCCGAGCCCAATAACGGCGGCAGGAGCAATCAGATTGTATCAATATCAAGCGACTGAGCAGCAATAAGACAAGTGAGTTTAAATAGCTTTCGTCACATACAACTCGGCCGAGCACGGGCGAAGTTGTCAAAACACACAATACAGTCTTGAATTTCCAAGATTAGGAAACAAACGCCCGGCACTTGGTACAGATAAATGACACGGCAAGTGTGTCCCTTAACCTCCGAGGGCCATGGATCGGCAGGCAATAGATTCAGAGGATAAAAAGAAGGGCTCTCGTCTTGTCGGTTCGGATGTTGTTCAGACATTTCCTGAACGTTTCTCCGCTGTCGCACACGTTTCTTGTCAGATGGCCGCAAAATGTGTGGGGCATTATCTACCCCTCCCATCTTATCAGATGGTGACAAAATGGTGCGCCCACAACCACAGCGCCCAACCAAACAGAGCCAAACACCACCCTCTATGATGGCAAGATCGGCAACCGGCATGTCGTGATGAGACAGAATTTATGGCGTCCGTCATGTTTGGTTCAAAAGAGAATTTAAATCTTCTGTTACATATGATGATCGAAAGTCGGATGAGCCACCGGCATAGCCAAATCTTAGGGGCAAATAAACCCACCAGTCCCGTACCTAACAACAATAGAAGCCCAAACTTGCAGAGGTATCAGTCTCCTTGAAGATGCGCTGTATTCGCTGCTGTAAGTGTTATGAGGGCTCGTAAGTGTTATAAGTGCTGTAAGTGTTGTGAGTGTTATAAGTGCTATAAATGGTGTAAAATAAGTAATATTAATACTGTAAATGCTGCAAGTGTTTGTAAGTTCTCTGTATATGAATATAGGCACAAAGGGCCTTTGAGAGTTGTGGGGAGTCGGTGGCTCGATCGTTCGGATAGTCGGTGGATGCACCGTCCGCCTTCAAAGTCGTGTTAGTTAAGATTTATTATTTTCTATTTTGTCCCAATACATCGTAGCTACATACTTGCGCTTATAACTGTTAATAAAGGCTGGCAATCTCATAGTGAATAAAGTCACGGCCTGCGTAAACGCGAAAGGGAAATTGAAAAGTAAAGAAAAGAAGAAGAGAAAGAAAAACTGCCGGTAAACCGCTCGTATAACAAGGTATTCCTATTCCAAAAATCGAAAAAAAAGCCATCTAAACGGGAATCAAGTAAAGGATAAGAAGAAAATAACAAGAAAAAGATAAAGAAGAAAAATTAAAACAAACAAAGCATACAATAAACAGCTTTCAAAACAACTTTTTTCCCCCTCTCTCAACTGCGCTCCTCGCTCACACATTCTTCTTGGCGTTCTCGCTGTCGTCGCTCTCCTCGTCCTCCTCGTCCTGAATCAGCGTGAACCCGTGCGTCGTCTGGCTCTGCCGCCGGCGCAGCTCGCCGCGCTCGCGCATAGCTGCACGGATCTTCTTGGTCGCCTCGTCAAATCCTTCCTTGGAGTCGAGCGTCGTGAAGGCGCTGACGGGGAAGCCGCCGGAGCCAAAGGCGCCGCCACTGCTGCTGCTGCGCGAGCGCGAGCGGGAGCGCGACGAGGGCCGCGTGGCAAAGATGCCAATCTGGCCAATGTTGCTAAAGGACTCATTGCGCGGGATGGCGCGGCCATAAATCGTGCCAGAGCCGTGGCCGTGACGGCCGTCGTGACCGCCAGCGGCGCTGCTAGCATTCGAGTTCTCGCTGTCGGTGCGGCGACGGCCGTTCTTGGTGATGGCCGGGTACGAGACGTGGGGGCCGGGCGTGGCGGCGGTCGGCGAGGGCGGGCCCTGGGGCGACATGGAGACGGCCGAGGACACGGAGTGGTGCTGTTGCAAGTCATCCGAAGAGCCGGGGCCGCTGGCGGCCAGGGGCATCTTGACAAGGCGCTTCTGGTCAAAGTCGGGGAACATTTCGGGGCCCAGCGTGTTGATAAGATCTGTGACCTGCTTCTGCAGCTCGGCGCGGCGTTCACGCAGACGCTGGATGTTGTAGCTCGACGACGGGTTCATGCACAGGATGAGGGGTCTCAGGGACTTTACTATGTCCATGCCGACCTCACCAAAGCGCAGAGCAGCAAACGTGATAGCAGGGAACACGATCCAGCCCGTCAGGAACACGAGCCACCAGGGCGCCTCGGCAGCCCAGGCCGGCACGTAGCCCCACAGCCGGTCGGAACCAAACTTGATCACGAACAGCACGCAGTAAAAGTTGTAGAGAAGCGGTGCAAGCGCCATAGACACGAGCAGCTTCCACGTGGCCATGACGTCACGGCCCTGGATCTTGACAGACGAGCCAGCAAGTGCCTCGGCGGCCTTGCGGCGACTGTACAGCTTGGTCGCCACGAAGATGGGCGAGAACAGCAGCAGACCGGGCAGCACGGCAATCGAAAGCACAAACAGCTGGCCCAGACGGAAAATGAATAGGGCCACAACCTTCCACCACGGCATGCGTGCATAGTTGACCTGGTGATCCCTAATGTTGAGGTACCGCAGCTGCCGGTTATAGTCGTTGACGGCGGCCTGTACCTTGCGCAGGCGCTCGTCGTCCTTGTACTTGTCGAAGCCCATGGCGAGGCGGCGGTTTAGCTCGACCACCACGGGGAGGGGCAGCTTCTTGCCCGTCGGGTTGTACAGACGGCGGGCGGCCTGGATCAGCATGAGCGTGTCGTAGTCGGGCGTCGAGACGGTGACGGCACCCAGTGCCTGGTGCACGGTGTCGAGCAGCTGGGCCACGGCGTCGCGCCGCTGGCCGCCCTTGTACATGGTCACCAGCTCGCTGGGCACCTCGAGGGGCGGGCCAAACTCGACAACGGCCCGCGACCGGAACTTGTGTGCGTGGAAGTAGTTCATGCCGACGGGGACGATCTTAAGGCCGCAGTCGGGTGCGTCCGCCAGGGTGCCGAGCGCCATGATGGCCACACCGGCCTTGAGCGGCAGAAGACCCGGCCGATCGTGGCTACCACCCTCGGGGAAGATGCCAACACAGCCCCCATTACGTAGCCGGTTGAACACTGCGTGGTAGACCTTGGTCTGGTCGATATGGGGCGCTAGCTTAAACTTTGTACCCTGGTAGCCCGGTGCGGGGCCGCCCTCGTTCTGGACGGCCTCCTTGTTGATAAAGTGGCCGTCGTCGTCAATCTCGCTGCCGGGGCGGCCCGTCAGCTGGAGCATGGCCGTGCGGCCAGAAAAGGGGCGCTTCAGACGCAGCTTGTCCGGCCCCAAAATCTTGGCAATGTCGACGCTCGACCCGCTCTGACCCTTAATCGACGGGAGGAACACCATACCGTTCACTTCGGCGTCTTTCTCAAAGTTGGTGCCCACGCCATGGAGCAAGGTCGGATCGCCGATGGGATCCGGCAGATAGATGGTGCCCTTGACAGGCTTGGCCGAGTCCTGAGCACGGCCGACGGGGACAGAGCCGACCTGGCGCGAAGCCCAGCCGATGAAGCCGTGGACGGACTTCTGGGCCACCAGCAGGGAGACACGGCGCTTGGACTCGGTGCGCAGGGTGCGCTGGAGGATGAGGGCGTCGACAAACTGGTTGGCGTGGGGTGCAGCGACAAAGAGGACAGGGCCCTGGCGGGGGACCTTCCAGGAGCCGCGCGGGTGGACTTCGCGGAAGAAGAGGTCGACGAGCACAGACATAGTCCATAGGAAGGTATCGTACTTCCACTTGCTCATGGGATAGAGCTCCTTCTCGGGCTTGGCGGGAGGCTCGCTGCTGCTTGCAGCTGCATCCTTATCCTTGCCCTTGCCGCTGGACTCGGCGACGGCCTTTTGGCCGCCCTCTTCCTCGTCTTTGGTCTCCTTCTCCTTCTGGTAGCGGGGTTGGTTCGGTGCCGATGCCATGGCGGCGACGGCGATGCTGGCTTCGTCTTGCGCCATGGTGGGCAAGTGTCGATCGTGTGTTTCTTATCGCGCGACGACGGGAGTTGGGGATTCAGAAGCGAAATATCGTCAACTTGAAGCTTCTGGGGTCAGCTACCGTTCTGGTATTCGATGCTGGAAAAGTCGGCGTCGTCTTGTTCGGTTGTCGGATCCGGAGTTCGGGTTTGGAAGGTTTCGATCCTGTTCGGCCAGTTCGACCTTTTTTGTTGGGGAACGAAAGGAAGCTCTTGCAGTAGCTTCAGTCAAGCAACTGAGAACTTTGGGGTAGGCTGTCGACACAGTATATATGCGGGCGGGTGATCGGCAAACAAAGAGGCAAGAGAGACAATAAAAAATCGATAGGGCGTGTCAGGCGACTCTGACCACCATCACCTCTGCTGGTCTCTTGTTCGGTAGAGAGGGAGGGATGGAATGTTTTGCCTCTGGGTGAAAGGGATGGCAAGACAAATGCACACAAAAAATACAAAAAAGGGACAAGGTGCCAGAAAGTGACGTTATCGCGTAGTTGCAGTGGCTGGGATTCCTGTTTTGCCGGGGAAGGAAGGAGGGATGGAGGGGAGGCGGGAAAGAATAGGAGAGTCGGCTAGCGCAGGGAGAAAAAAGGCAGAAAAAAACACACAGGAAAAGCGTCTGGATTTATCAAATAAACCAGTGACAGAGACTGATAGCAACGCCCCAGAGAAAAAACAATAGGCGAAGCTTTTTCAGAGGCGCATGAAAATAGCACCGAAAGGGCAACTCTCGCGCTTTCTCTCGCTGTTCTGTTCTGGCCACCACTAAAACTCTCCGCTTTTCCCCGGGTTCAGCACTGTTGGGGCTAGCTGGACAGGGAGAATTAGCGGATGATGGAGAGCTGGAGAAGACAATGCGGGAACGAGGAGAAAGAAGAGGGGGTTGAAGAACTTCTTTGATAAAGAAACAACTTTGAGCGAAGCCAAATATAAAGGAATCACGGAGAAGGCGAAAATAGTGAAGAGATAAACCGAGATACGGGGCTCAAAAAGTTCAAAAGGAAAGAAGCAACAGCCGATTAAGCAAGTTTGGGAAGGACCAAGGCTGCGACCAACATGCAAGTGCAGGTGCGATTCACTGGTGTCCGCCACTGTGGGTTTGCATCAACAAGGGCAGGCAGGATAGCCGAGAACGATGGCAGGTGCCAAGGCCGAGAAACGAAGAAAAATCAGTGAAAAATCAGCGAAATCGAGGCAAAACAATGAAAATACGCGAAAAGGAAAGAGTCCGCGTCGTGTCTGGACTTTTGGTTCCTGTCTGGAAGTCAGATCCGGGGTCCAGGAGGGAAGGTGCAAACCGCAAGCGTAGAAATTATCACAAGCCAGCAATACGCGCCGCCATTGGCAGACGAACAGACAAGCAAGGCAAGAACGTGGGCAAGACAGGCACCGTGGGGGAAGGAATGGAGAAGATTGTCACTGGGGAAGGAGCAACGAGGCTGTTTCTGCCAGGCACTCAAAAGACTAAAAAGAAAAGAGTAAAATGCAGTTATGTCTCGCATTTGTCGTCCTACACTCTTATCAACTGCGGTTAAAAACAGCAAATAAATGCCTGACAGTATGCCGTTCTCGCTGCTTGCTGTAACCTCAAAGCAATTCAATTCAATAATTATAATATCCCATCTCCGTCAGCACAACATGACCTCGGTTCGTCTCATGTAAATACGCAGCAAAGGCGAAAGAACGAAGGAACGAGGAAGGAACGACCGAGAAGCATGTAAGGCAATAAATTGAAACTATTATTAAAATATTGCACGACGTGCAGTTCTAGCATCTGCCAAGGGAAATCAGTCCTCACAACACACGTCCTCCGAAAGAATTTGAAGGGTCTAGACGGAGAAGTCAGAAGTGGAAAAGGCCCGAAATTTTGTGGTGCAGGGAACGGTAAGCTCACCCGACTTTGCCACAGAATTGCAATTTGAACCGACTTAAAGCAGAGTCGTTTTTATTTGTATTTTTTGCAAGTTATTTCTGCCTCCTCAACTCCTGTCCTTTTTATGAACCTGTTGTCCGTATGAAAGACCAACCGGAGAGATGATGGACAGTCTTTTGAAAAGGTCCAACCGACAGCTGTTGGCTGCCTCTAGCCCGAGATCTGATGTAGCATGCTTCTGCTGCACTTTCTGCAATGCCATACCCTCATGTCGCATTTTCACAAGAGAAACTACGATTTGTCGTTGTTGTCTGGCCTGTGTATGGTTCCATCGGAGCCGAGTTGCAGCCTCGTACCTTTGACAGTTTGATACTATTTGATACTAAAAAAAAGAGCTCGGCCAGACATGACCCGTAAAGCGGCCGTTGGCAATTTCAGCATTCAGACGCGATTTTACTGTTAGTTCTTCGACATGTGAAAGAGCCCACAAAGTCCCCACTCAGGGGTAAGACTACCAAAGTAACATCACATCGACGTCAAAGGAAATCAAAGAAAACAAATACGACGGCTTCAAAGTGATTACTCGTAAATATCAGTATTTTCCGGAACACATGGTTGAGGATGGAAAACTTTGTAATGGAGACGACTAGCATTATCCTTTCAGGAAGAGAACATGCCATTGGGTTCATTTTTCTTTCTTTCTGTTCTATTTTATAAAAAAAAAAAATTAAACAGCAGACAGAATAGTAAAAACATAAAGGAGGAAAAAAAATTGAAATAATAATTCTTCAGCAAATTTATATTACAAAAAAACCATTAACACTGCGCACAGATAATAAGTGGAAGACAGTACACAAAATTGATATTATAATAGAAAAAAGGGGGATATAATAATAAACCAAAACGAGACTGCACATTCAACAGGAGATAACTCTCCATACGCCCCTCAGACAGTAAACCAAAGATATAAATATGAACGTGACATAAAACATGCCTGATGACCGCCCCGGCTATTCCTATCGCTGCTTACCGCCGGCGTCCCTTGCCCTTGTTCTTGCCCTTCTTCTCCTCTGGCACACTGGCCGTGCCGCCCTCGACTTCACCAGCGGCGACGTGCCCTTCCGCCTCGAGCTCGCGCAGCTTTTCCTGTCCCGAGATGAACATGGTCAGGTCGCGGTTGGTTTCCCGGAGCTCGGCCGCTTCGGCCTGTGCCGCGGCCAGCTGTTCTTGGTGCGTGACGGCCTGTTCCTGGACGTGCTTGATGCGCACCATGAGACCCTCGGAGACGCGCTTCTCGTCCTGCAGGGACTTGCTGAGCCCGCGCGCGAGCTCGGCAGCCTTGTCGGCGCGACGGCGTTCGCGCTCGACGTCGCGCTCGAGGGCGGGCACAGTCGTTTCGGCGAGCGTCTTGTGGGATTCGCGGAGAGCCGCGAGCTCGCGCATGGCTTCGGCCGTCTGAGCAGACGCAGACTCGGCAGCGGCGGCGGCTTTGCTGGCCTTGTCGGCGGCCTTGTTGACCATTTCCTCAAAGTAGACGCGCTGGCTTTCGAGCTGGCTGGTGAGCAAGTGGGTGTATTCGAGGCCGATGTTATCGAGCTTGGCGCGGGGCACAACGTCCTCGTCGTATTCGACCTGCCGTCTTCTGCCTCCTGTCCTCGGGCCATGCTGGCCCTGGCCCTCACCATCGCCGTCTTCGCTGTCATTACTGTCACCGCCCTGCCGGTTTCCCCGGGCGTTGCGACTCGGCAGCTCGACAATCTTACCGTCGCCCTTATTGCGGATCAGCCGGTGAACCCACATGTCGCCGGCATAGTCCCAGACGTGCTGGGTCTCAAGCTCGAGACTGAACGAGTGCATGGTCTCCTTCCAGTGCTCCTTGGCGTGGCCGCCCTTGTAGCGGCCGCAGCCGACGTTGCCACAAATGAGACAAATCCACAGGTCGTCGGCGCAGTCGCAAACGGAGCACAAATTTGACACGTCGCCGGCACCAAATGGCTGGGAATAAGGGTTCGACGGGTCGTAGGGGTTGCCGGTACCAGACGAGGAAGGGCCTGGCTCGCCGCTGCCAATCTTATCAGAGCTGCCACCGACACCTGTGAGGGCCATGGCCATTTGTGAAGGATTGGTGGCGCGACAAACTGGGCACCCAGAGCCCTTCCATGTCTGTAGACACGTGCAGTGGAACACGTGCTGGCACAAAATCGTCATGATACCCGCGGTGTCGTCCATCCGCTCGAGACAGACAGGACATGTCGGCAGCTCGATCAGGTTGGCAGTTGGAGGCGGTAGTGGTCGCAACGAGCTGAGTGACGCAGGCTCCTTGCCGCTATGGCTCAGTCGGTGAGGTGGATGTGATGGCCGGCTGTCGCTACTAGATTGTGTGCCGCCGTGGGCGACGGCCGTCACTTTTGTTTTTGTTGCGCTCGAAGAATCTTGCCGCTCCCGAATGCCCAGCGAGTCCGGCGTCTCAATGGCAATCGACTTGACAAACGCCACATGGCAGACCTCGGACTCCATGCTGTTGAGGACACGCCCGTCAAACGCGGCCCGCCAGGCCTTGGCATGCTTGCTCTGGCGAAACTTGATCAGGACCATGTACCGGTTCGTGCGGCTCGTCATGATCATGCGGTAGTGGCTGACATCACGGCTCCAGGTCTCGCCGACGAACCCCAGGAAATCACGCGGGGTCATGTAGCTGGGCACGGCCGGGATGCACAGGATTGTGCCATCGCTGCCGTCACTGCCGTCGCCACCGTATTCGTCGGCGTCTTCGCTAATGTACGTCGGTCCGCCTTCTCTATACAAATGGACAATGCCCCATCCCGCATCCGTGACCTTGGTGGCCAGCGGGTTGTAGCGGCCGCGTGTCGACTGACCAGCACCGCCAAGTACGGGCCCGAGCGAGGCGGCCGGTATTGGCTTGTCGTCGACTGCATATGTGTTTCCATCAACCCCTCCATTTTCGAGGTGGGAATTTGACTGTGACGCCTCCATATCGAAGCTCGCTATGCGTACGCGGCCAAACCGCCAGTCGCGCGCTGCTGTCTCCGGGCCGAGTCCAGCCGTAGGCCGTGGTATACTCGGGTTTGTTGTGTGATTATTTGTAGTTGTTTCAGTTGGTGTCGGACTATCGCTGTCGCTGTCTCGTGCGGTAGCTTTACCGAGTTGACGGCTCGAGGTAGGCGTGTTCACGTTTCCTATGCCGTATGTATTTGGACTGATGCTGTTGTATCCAAAAACGTTTCCGTTGCCGCTGTCATGCTTGTTTCGTACAGGAAGTGCAGAAAGGATATCGTCACTGCCGTTGCCGCTTTCGTCGTTGGCCTCAAGCGTTTCGTGCCACGGAAGATCGTCGTCAAAGATGCTGGCGCCCGGTCTGGGCCGCCAGACGTTGGGCAAGGAGAAGTGAGAAGGCCCGTTGATGTTAGTAGTCGGATCGGGCGTCGGGTAGAGCTCAAAGGTCAAGTGGTAGGCGTGGGACGAAGGCATGAGAGAGGAGAGTCGGCGGCCGCTGAGGGCCCTTGATCGTGGGGGGGAGAAAGGGAGGGATGGATGTCGAGGCGGCGTCGAGGAGATGCGAAAGAAGCTCGACCGTCGTACAATAACGTCCCTTTGTGGGCGCTTTTGTTGTCGTCGCAAATCGCAAGTTGGTTTGTTTAGAAGAGAAGCTCTAAAGATAGCTATCGGTCTTTGTGAAAACTGTCGTCACCGGGCCCGCCTTGGTCTCTATCGATAAAGGCAGCTGCACGTGAGGAAAGAGGTCGCCCCGCTAAAGAGGGCGCTACGTGAGATAAGATACAGTGGACTCAGGCCTGCGTTATCGGGGGCTTTAGGGGCGAGACGCGCAATTGGTGATGAGGCAAACCGGGTGGCGATAAGTCACCTTTCACCAAACAAACAGAAGCCGCAAGTTGGTGTTCGATTCTATTTCGAGAATCGACTTTGTTGATTGCCTTGAGGCCATCATTGCACAAAGCAGCCTCGCCGCGTCAAGAGAGACGCACTTCTTTGCACTTGATGTCGTACTTACGTTGTCCACAGTGGAAACTCTTTGCTGTGGCCCCGTTCCTTCCTTCTCCGCCACTGGGACTCCACCTGACAACTGTTCTCCACCTCAGGCTCCTCTTTTCCGCAGTGGTGTGGCGCTGTCATGACATGATTTACGAAAGAGACAATCCATACCGATGATGACGGAAGCCTTGCGGCCGTGAGTCAATGGGAAGTTGATAACATTGATTATTCAAGTTACAATTCTACTGGTTATTCACTGAATGCATGTTTTGGGAGAAGTAATTGTGTGTTCGACCGCGAATATTGCGAGTCGAGTGGGTGATGTTTCATTTCAGAAAAGGCAGCGCCGTTTTGGAGCAAACTGTCCTTTCAGTCGTCGGGATATCTAAAGCAAGGAAACTAAAACTAAGAAAGCAAAAAGAGAACCGTTCTCTCCCGTTTACTGGCCGCCACGCAGACGCAGGACCAGGTGGAGGGTGGACTCCTTCTGAATGTTATAGTCGGACAGGGTCCGGCCATCTTCCAGCTGCTTGCCAGCAAAGATCAGGCGCTGCTGGTCAGGCGGGATGCCCTCCTTGTCCTGGATCTTCGACTTGACGTTGTCAATGGTGTCGGAGCTCTCGACTTCAAGGGTAATGGTCTTGCCCGTGAGCGTCTTGACGAAAATCTGCATACCACCACGCAGGCGCAGCACCAGGTGGAGCGTCGACTCCTTCTGGATGTTGTAGTCGGACAGCGTGCGGCCATCCTCGAGCTGCTTGCCAGCAAAGATCAGGCGCTGCTGGTCGGGCGGGATGCCCTCCTTGTCCTGGATCTTCGACTTGACGTTGTCAATGGTGTCGCTGCTCTCCACTTCCAGAGTAATCGTCTTGCCCGTCAGGGTCTTGACGAAGATCTGCATGCCACCACGGAGACGGAGCACCAGGTGCAGGGTAGACTCCTTTTGGATGTTGTAGTCGCTCAGGGTGCGACCATCCTCGAGCTGCTTGCCAGCAAAGATGAGGCGCTGCTGGTCTGGGGGGATGCCCTCCTTGTCCTGGATCTTGCTCTTCACGTTGTCGATCGTGTCCGAGGACTCGACCTCGAGCGTGATGGTCTTGCCAGTGAGGGTCTTGACGAAGATCTGCATGCCACCGCGAAGACGGAGGACGAGATGCAGGGTGCTCTCCTTCTGGATGTTGTAGTCGCTGAGGGTGCGACCGTCTTCAAGCTGCTTGCCCGCGAAAATCAGGCGCTGCTGGTCTGGGGGAATGCCCTCCTTGTCCTGAATCTTGGACTTGACGTTGTCGATGGTATCCGACGACTCGACCTCGAGGGTGATGGTCTTGCCGGTGAGGGTCTTGACGAAAATCTGCATGATGGCGGATTTTATCTGTGTGTGCGGAGAGAAATGAGAATAGAATGTATGATGGAAATGATGATGTAACCGTTTGATGCAAGTTTGCTGCTAGATGGGAGTGAGAGAGAGTTGATGATGCGAATGGGAAAAGAAGGAAGAAGAGAGTGGAAAGAGAAATAGTGAGACGAGGCGAAGAACGAGTCTTATATATTGGTTACGAAACAAGAGGGGAGGAACAAAGGAGGGGGGCGTGGAAGGGCCGGAGGCGAAGTGAATGGGCAGGTCCCAGGCACAAACGGAGGGGGAAAGAGCGATTCGCCTGCTTTCTCAGCAGGAATGGCAGGGCAAAGGAGGGAAGGAGGGCGGCAACGCCGTTCGCAGTGAGTGAAAGGGCAAGAAAGGGCAGGCTGGAAAAGAGGGGCGCAGCGCAGCCTGGCCCGTTCGGAGAATAGGCCCACTCTTTTTGGACGATTTGGTGCCATTTGGCCTTTGTCGAAGAGGGGGCGGAGCCAATCAAAGAGCGCTAAACCAGGCAGCCGACCGATATGGCCGATAGTGCGATAGAACCCATAGAAGGTGCTGGCACGTAGTGGAGCCGGCGGCCCTGTGAATCACTTTCCTCACGCGGCGAACTGTATTCATTGTGAGTCTTTGTCGCAACTACCCCAGCATTCCCCTTGTAGAGTATGACGACACGAGGTACCCACTACGAGATGCGCTAGTCGGAAAGCGGTGCTGTAGCGCTATCGGAATGCTCTTGTAGGCGTATCTCGCCCATTTCTCAGGCGGTTTATCAGTGCAAGACTGTCGGTGCTACGGGCAGACGCCGTCCAGCCACCGCAGGGCATTTCGGTCGCTCTCTCCAGCGGAAGAATGGGCACCTGCCCAACGACAGGCAATCCCAACGGTTTACGATTGACAGGGGAAAGCATGATGACAGGCTGGAAACAGCAGGAGATGGGCAAAGAAGACGCCCAGGAATGGCATCGTGCATGGCAGTGTATTATTTGAGAGGCTCAACGCTGTCTGCCCCGTCTCGCCCATCGCAGCCGATCCTGTCATTTCGCCGGTGAGTCGTCTGTTGAGGCCAATCGTTATTCCTCGGCGAGAAGGCGAAATGAAAATGAAAACTCTTACAACGCTCGGATCCGGTAGACATCGTGAAATGAATTTTCGAAAGGCAAACGAAAAATGGATGGGAGGCCCTCTGGCCCTGTGAAAATTTGCGACAGATCGTGTCATTCTTCCGTTTGCTTTCGTCTTCTGTCGCCCATCATTTTTCAATCATTCCCGGTGAAGCCCATCAGGGAAGGCGTCATTCACCCACCTCCCAAGTCCAGGGCCCATTCCCGGCTTGCTCCGTGACGGCGTACGGGCTCTTCCTTCTAGGAGGCTAACGCCTAAACGGGATACTTTGTTCTGTCAGCTGGCGGTGAATTTTAGCGCTGTTTACACACAAGGCCTGGCCCCTGGTCAATGTTTGGGCATACGAAGCCAGCCAGCCGTTTCCTTTTCTCGTGTCCTCGTTTTCTGGTCATTGCTCTCCTATCACTTTTTCTACATTATTCGGCGAGGCCTTTTCCCTTGCACCTCTTCGGACGCTGTCGCCGACGAGCGTGAAAATTTTGGCAGTCCCCGATTCATTGTCATTTCGCTGAATTGAGTTTTTTCACGAGTCGACGTTTGTTTACCTCGTCAACCTTTTCATTCACTTCAGGACCAATGTCATTTACAGTCAATGAGTTCATTTGCCCCAGTGTCAGCCGCAATGACGTTGGAAACAAATCCGGTGAATGGCATGAGAATTGAAAGCAACCCCCTCACGTCAAGGTCGTCTCATTTTCTCGTATGAGATGGACCTCGTTGGGTTGCATTGATTCGAGGCTGTTGGTGTCGGTTCATTTCGATTTCTGGCGTAAAAGAATGATACCGAGAGAGATCCGTAATCATGCGAAACAGCAAGGGGACAAAAGTGACGACGTCATAGGGTATTTTTGGGAACAGTTCGTCGTTGCAGAAAAAAACAGCGCAGAATTCTTGCAAAAGCCAAATTGCAACCCCCCTCGAAATAGGGAAGGTGCCATTTCGATCGAGGAACAAGTGACAGCGGTAACCTCGCTTCGCAGGTTCCCGTCGTTTTACTCTATGCATTTTGACAACGAACTCCTCATGTCTTCGGCCCGTTGAAGCTTTAATCCAACCCACGACACGGGCTCTATATGATTTGTAACGACCAATGTCGTCATACTCTTTGAGACGAGTTCTTCACCACTCGAAACCTCCTTGTAAAATTAGATGATATCATTGACGAAAGGACGGCTCTTTTGAAAGCTTAAACCCAACATTTTTTACTTTTTACGTTTGTTTACACTCTCCCACGTTGTTGACATACGCCAACGAACCGGTCTTGAGGTTCGGGTCCCGCTCAGTTTGCCACTCCCGTCGACCGTTCCTGACTATCCCACCAGCCCATCCTCGCCATCATACGGTTGCAGGGATACAATCTACAAAGAAGAGACGATGGGGTGTACTGTGTATGTAGAATTGAGAACAGTCACAGACGGGGATAGACATGGCATTTGGGAAGAGCGTAGAATTCGTTATCATTGCGTCGTTAATTACATAGGAAAATAAGAGGCTTGCCCATCAAGCCATCCAGCCTTATCCACCGTGCCACCCACCCCATTGCTGACAGATCTGTCAAGCATGTAAATGCCTTTGACCCCATATCCCCGAGATGCCCTCCATGTCCATCCTCCTGTGGTTTATTTTTATCAAGGAAAGATGCAAGTTGCTTGCTGTATATTCTTGTGAAAAAGAAAAAGACAACCGTGCAGATGTATGTATCCCTAGAGAGCCCCCACACTCCTTGCTTTGATACTAAATTAAGAAAAAGAAACAAAGAACGAAGCAAAGCATTGCAAGCAGAAACGTTCAAACGCAGTAGAGTAAGAAGAAAGAGCAGTTGCATTTCTGTCACTTCGTTTTAGCGTTTTAGCCACCTTTATCGAAACCATGCAACAATATCGCGGTCGGCTCGTGTATAAGAAAAGTCGTTCGCTCGCACGCAGAAGAACGGAACTGTAATGAACAAAGAGAAAGAAGAAAGTAGTATTTTGAAAAGAGAAGATTGTGAAAAAGAGATTCGAAAACAGTAGAAAAGTAAAGTAGATTCATAGAAAATTTGTAAAGAAGTTTCTTAAATAAGACGTCAACATGTCGGGCTCATACATCATTTTTTTGCCGTCGAAATCAAGTCATGAAAAATAAAGAAGAGGCTAGGAACAAATGAGAAGAAAAGAAAAAGTAACAACATGAAGAAAAAAACAAAGTCATTCAGGCGGCAGAAAATCAGACGACATAAAGATCAGATAAAGGCGTTATAAATGGGAAAAAGGCGTTCCGGCGCGAGACATCATGATAGTGTGGGGGGTTTTCTCTTTTCGTTTCGTTCCATGTCTTTCGTAGAAGTTTCGTCGACGTGAATGCTTTGCCAGAGGCAGAAGAAGAAGAAGAAAATGGAGGTGAAAAACAAAAACAAACAAAGAACCTGCTTGCTAGAGGGGGGAAAACGCCATCGCTGAATGAGATCATCAACAGGAAAAAAGACAAATGAAATAATGACAAAGGAAACAGAAATTCAGTAAATAACGAAGACCGGCTTTTTGTAAATTGGATGTGCGCGCACTGGCAACACCCGGGAAACAATTGGTGGTATCATAAAGTCGTTGTGTGGCTGTAGCTGAGCTGTAGCTGTAGCTGAAAGACGTAGCTGAAACAAACGCTGAAAGTGCAAGCAGACAAAATTGAAAAGAGACGCCTGTTATCTTAGTTGGCCCGGATCACAAGCTTGGACAGGAACTTGTTGGACAAGCAGTCAAAGTCGTGGCGGTCAAACTCGGTCTTGACCTGGCGGTCGCGCAGGTAGGTGTCGTGCTTGAGAATGTGCTCGCGCATCTCGGTCATGGCGCTGCAGACGGCTTCGTTGTTGTTGAGGACCTGGCCGTGCTTCTCCGTGTCCCAGTCCGTGAATGAGGGCAGCTTCTGCGAGATCGCGTGGAACAGGCCGACAATGACGCCGACGGGGGTCGACTCCATCTCGCCGCAGAACTTTTGGACCGAGTTCTGGTCGGGGACGCGGTAGTGGCAGTCAAACTGCATCTCCTCCCAGACGACCAGCAGGATGGCGGCCAGCATGAAGATGGTGGGCCAGTTCTTGAGGCGGTCGCCGGAGTAGACGCGCGAGTACAGGCTCGAGAGCTCCTCGAGAATCTCCTTTTGCAGCTCGCGCCACATGTCGGCCATGGCGCACTTGATCTGGAAGTTGATCATGACGGGGGCGACGACCTTACCGAAGAACTTGCTGTCCTCGTCATCGATCTGGCCCTCCATGGGCACCTCGGAGCCCTGCTGCTCGACCAGCGTGATGTGCATGGTCAGGTTGTAGGCCAGCACAAGCTTGAGAGCCTTGCGGATGACGGGCAGGCCCTCCTTCATGTAGTAGCGGTGGGCCGTCTTGAGCACCTCGGTGACAAAAGGAGTGCCCTCAAAGTGGTCATCGATAAAGTTCTCAAACGTGCCGTCAATGTGGCGGTCGAGGTAGGCAGACAGCTTCTCCATGCTGATGCCCTCTTCGCCGACATCGAGCTTGTCGGTGCGGATGCCAAAGTCAATGGGCTCCTGGTCGGTCAGGTGCGACTCGACCCAGTCGACCTGGAAGCAGCTCTCGTCGGCAACGTGGACCTCGCGAACCATAATGGGGAGGCAGAAGCCGTAGCCGTGGGTGATCCACATAAGCGACTCCTTCTTGGAGAAGCCCTTGACGTTGAAGACGGACATGCCGAGGTCCAGGTGGCGCTCATAGTCGGCCTTCCAGTCCTTCATGAAGAAGCCCACGTCCTTGATATCAATGCGGGTGCAAGGCACCTGCCAGAGACGAGCATGCGAAGGCTGGCAGCCAGCACACGGCTCACCCTTGTCGCAGGTCTTCTTGAGGAACTTGCAGCGGAGGCAGGCACGCAGCTTGCGGATCTCGCTGGCCTGCTTGCGCTGCTCGGGCAGCAGGGGACCGCGCCGGCGGCCGACCTTCTTCTCGCCGGGGATGATCTTGCCATCCTTGCCCGTAGATGAGCGGCGGATGACGGCCTTGGGGCCAGGCTTGGAGATGGGGCTCTTTCGGGGGCCGTTGGACGAGCGGCGGACTGGCGGTGAAGAGGCAGACGAGGAGGATGAAGACATGGAGCCGGCACCTGAGCCAGAAACGGGAGTCTGGCGGATGACGGCAGTGGCGGTCGGCGAGGCAGAGGCGGCGGCAGTCTTGATAGGGACAGGCGAGACAGCAGCGGCGGGGCTGACAACAATCTCCTGAGAGGCAGACGACGCGTGGTGGTGGTGGTGCGAGTGGCTGTGGCCGTGGTTGTGGCCGTCACCATGGAAGCAGTTGCGGTGGCTGTTGGACGAGTCGGACTCCTGGGAGAAGGGCGAGAAGGGGGCCGTGAAGGAAACTTCCTCGTAGCTGCCGAACTCGAGCGAGTTGCCCTCCGACTGGGACGAGTCGGAGTTGGTGCGGAGGTGCAGGGTCTGGCCGGGGTTGAAGATGGACTGCTGAGCAACACCATGCGGGAAGGCATCGTAACGGGGGAACAGGTCGACAGTCGACCAGTCGACCTCGCCGCTCGAGCTGCCGAGCGAGTGGACCTCGATGCAGGTTCCGGTGGGCGAGTTGCTGCCGAGGCTGGCCATGCTGCCGAGACGCTCCTGGGGCAGGCCGTGGGTGGTCGGGGGCATGATCATCTCAAAGTCCTGCCAGTTGGCGAGGCTCATGGCGTTCCATTGCTGCATGGCCTGGGTAGTGGCGACGGCCGAGGCACCGGCGGCAGTGGTGACGGCAGGCATGGGGTTGAAGGCGGTGCCGAGCTGCATGCCGGCCTCGAGGCCAGCAGTGGTTGTGGGTGTGGTCGCGGCGGCAAACAGGTCCATTGGGGTGGTCTGGAAACCAGCGGTGAAGGCGTTCGGGTAGGCCATCAGAGCAACGCCGGGGTTCTGCACAAACGGCTGCATGGTTTGGGCCTGAACCTGGGCAGCAGCCTGCTGGTGCTGTCTTTGCTGCTGCTGGAACTGACGCTGTTGTTGTTGCTGCTGCTGCTGCTGGCGGAACTGGCGCTGCTGCTGTTGTTGCAGACGGTGGTGTTGTTGCAGGAGCTGCTGCTGCTGGAGGTGCTGTTGCAGCTGTGCCTGCTCGAGTTGCCGTTGGCTCTGCTGCAGAGAGAACTCTGTGAGGGGGTTCATTGTGGTCTGGAAGGGCGAAAGCAACTGCTGGAGCGGACTGGAGGAGGCGGAGCTGATGTGGCCGGGAGACATGCTCTGGGGCGAGTCCTCGGGAGAGGATGACGGCTGCTCAATAGGCGAGTGCACGCCGACGTTGACGGGGTTGACGCCCGTGGCGGCGGACGAGTAGTCAAAGGGCATGTTCCAGGCAATCGTTGTCTGCGGCTGTTGCTGGTGGCTGCTGGACGGCGGAGACATGGAAGTTGTTGTCGTCGGCGGAACAGAGACGGGTACGGCTGATGACGGTGAGACGGCGGCAGCCGAAGACGTTGTCGGCGACGTTGTGAAGGGGTAGAACTGCTCGATAAACGCCTCACCGGCGGCGGCGTTATTGTTATAGTCGTAAGACATGGTTGCGTGAAAAAAGTCGATGGGATGAAAAGAAGTTGTTGATGATATGACGAGATCGAAAAGGGAAAGGAGAAAAGAGAAGAAAAAAGAGAAGAAGAAAAAAAGAGGAGAAAAGAGAAGCAAGCAAAAGGAGAAGGAAAAGAGAGGAGGAAAAGGGTTTCAAGGAGAACGGGCGACACGAGGTGATTGTATGTGATATTTCGACACCGCTCTTTTGGCGGGCGGATCTCCTCGACGTAAGATCTGGGCTGGGGGTTTATTTTTGTGGGCTAAGCCGACAGGGTGAGGGTAAGTCGTCAGTAGTGGTTTAGTAGTGTGAAGACTATGAGCGACTATGAGATGGGCTGAGATTTTGATATGCTCCCTCTAGACGATGAGAGGATGAGGCGAGACAGACAGGTCTCAAAGGGAGAAAGGAGGTGGTGAAAAGTGACGACGAGGTTGGCGAGAAAGAAGAGACAGAAAGAGATAAAAAGAAAAGAAAGAGGAAAAGAAGAGAGGAATTTCGACTGGGTTACAGGCGAGAGGGGGGGAAAAGAGACAGCAAACGGCCCAGTCAGAGGGAGGTTGGCCGTGGTGAGAGTTTGTTGGGTGAGTAAAGAGAGGGGCCGGTTGAGTTGAGAGGAAGAGAGGCAGAGAGGAGGAGGAGACAGAGAGGGGCCAGGCCAGGCCTGACAGAAAGGGAAGAAAGTGGGCGTGGGTGGAAAGCGGAGCGGGAGAAAAGCGGGTGGATCGCGAGGAGAGGGGCTAAACAGGGTGTGTACAGTGGTGAAAAGAGGCGAGAGACTTAAAAGAGAGAAAAGAGGCTCGTAGGGTGAGGGCTCAGGTGCAGCGATTGGGAGGATCTGTATGGCTGATAGGCTGGATGAGGGTGTTATTTTTTGGTCGTTTTTGTGGGATTTTGGTTTCTTGGCTCGCTTTTGGCTCGTTTTGTGTTTCGCTCCGTTCCTGAGGATCGTGGAGTGTCTTATTGCTCTGCTATTTGCTATTCGCTGTTTGTATTTGCCTTTTGCTATTTGTGAATGCTTGGGAAATAGCCGGCGCCGTGAGGTGAGATCGGCTGGCAAAAGACGACGGACAAGACCCTGATAAGGCCGGCCGGATTGAAGACCAGAAAGACACTGTGCAGGCCCAGACAAGTGACCCTGCCAGGATCGATAGATGGGGGTTGAGGACCGAAATGAAGACACGATGCAGGAGGCGCGAAAAGAGGAGACGAAGAGGAGAAGACACAAAAAGGGGACAGGAGACAAGATGTGCAGGGCCAGCAAAACAGCCGAGGGCACAAGGCACAAGGCACAAGCGACGAGAGGGGAAGGCGCGGCCGGAGTACACGTTCACGGAAATAATATCACGATATACAAACAGGAGCCGGTGGTGGTGCACGTCTGCACTTTCTTGATACAGCGAACGACTACGAAGAGGCATTATAGAATGAATGCTCTTGCCTGTGCTGCAATAATGATCGTTCTTTCTTTCCTCATTCTCTTGCTCTTTCCCTTTTTTTGGTCCTATTTGTCCTCTCCTTCCTCTGTCTCGTTCGTCTCGTTCCTCTCGTTCACGCAATCCGGGCGTGCCTTCCTCATGCCTCTCTTGTGTCCATCGCAAAGAAGCGGTGAGCAGGAAAGCAAGCTTGAAAAATGGTAGTGGCTGACCAGCCACGGCGCGGGCTCATGCATGTACTTGGGTCCTGGCCAATCACAGAACGGCATTGTACAGATGGACCCCTTTCGGGATGCACGCACATGGGGAACAAACGGCGTGCCCCACTATTTTGTTGCGTTTCGCTGTGTTTTTGCTGGCCCATTGTGAAGATCCACCGGCTAGTGCTGGCTAGGGCCAGATGGCTAACACGACGCTGAAGCTCGAAAAGCTCAAAAGGCTCAGAAGGTGGCCCTGGCTTTAGCGGACGGGCCAGCAGGCGAGCCAAGCCCAGAACAGCCAGCCACTAAAACTGGGGCGAAGGCAGGTAAAGGTAAATGGCAGGAGAATTCAACATCTTCACTATTTACGGCATTGTCTTCAGTCTTCATGACAGTGATGATTTTACAGATCGCCAGGCCCGCGATAGCAAAGAGGGGCGCGCTACGAGGCCATTGGCGATTTGGCATCCTTCTCTTTTTGGTCGTTCTTTGGCGAATTGTTCTTCCGTACGAGTCGGAGAGTACGGAGAAATACAAAAGACAGAAATGGAGACAAAGTCAATGGAGAAGATGCAACACTGTGCCTGGATACGCTTTGGTTATTCGCCTCTTCCCGATGCAGCAATTCAACGCGACGGCGTCTTATTCGTTTGCACAATTCGTGATTTTTCGTGTTTTCATGTTCCATTTTTACTGTGCGCGTTTCTGTAAGATACCTTAATTGTTATGCAACGGCTATAAGCTTGTGGCGTTCAACGGCATAGCCAGGGAGGAAGTGAGAGAAAAGAACACAAAAAGAAGTGCACAATTGGGGAGAAAGAGCACATTGTGGAGGAGGGTTGAACACGGAGAAAACAGAAGTCGGGGAAGTGAAAGGAAGTGAGAGGAAGAGAGAGAAGCCGATTTGCCTCCACAGATCTGAGCTGCTGTGATGCCCGAGAGAAGAAGAGAGAAAAAGAAAAGAAAACAAAACAAAAAAGGGACAATATGTCACAAAGGGACGTCGGAACATGTTTCTGGTAGCTGTCGGACAGATCCTTTGGCGAGATGTCGTCGTTGTCGTCGTTCACATTTTTGAAATCTACATTTCTTTGTCGTCCTCTTTACCTGTATTTGAGCGGTGACGCTGGAATGCGGAGTCTTTTTTTGTCAACTCTTTCTCCTTCTTCCCTGCCAGCATGGCATGGCCCTGGATGACCTGGATGAGACAGACAACGGCTGTGGCCAAGACACTCCAGACACGCCAGACAGCTTTTACACGCCAGAAAACGAGCGAATCGCCTGCAACTTGCGGTGACGCTGGCCACTGGCATCTGGCTAGATGCATGTCTAGATGCATGTCTGTGATGTCTGCGCCGTCTTTGTCCTGAGTCTGTGGTTGTGATGTCTGTCTGTCTCGCTTTGATCGATTTCGGTCCTTTCCTGCCTCTTTTCCTCTTCACGATATAATCTTCTGCCTCCTCTGCCACTGCTGTCTCTATTTTTCGTCCTCTTGATCACCCCTCACTCCTCAAGCGTTGCGATCTGCTTGGCCTTGCCTGGAAACATGATCCACCCCTTGCATCCATGTGAGACTAAGACACGACAACCACCACAACACAAAAAGAGCCAGCCATTAAAGAGAAGGAGAAGACAGTTGAAAAGGCTGCTTTTCCGTGTAAACGCAAAACGAGGTGACATGGAGGGCAGGAGAGACACGCACACACAAACCACGCATCAAAAACCAAGTCAGGAGGCATGTCGCAGTGGGAAGCACAAACGGGGCACAAAAGCCCTCGGTTTGAAGCCTATCAGAGTTGTGGCCAGTCTAGTATGGACCTATCAAGACCTCTTGTCAGTCAATCAGCAGGACGTCCAGCCTGGAGGCAGACAGCCACAAGACAAGACAGCACACGAAAAAGGCACACAAAAAGATACGAGATACTTTGTCTAGTTGTCTGCAGCCCTCTGCACTACACAGTACACTACTGCACACTCGACACTCCATTTTGGCCACCTGCAACCCGGGAGAGCCCTCTCTCTTAACAAATAACAGTCCATCCCGGCATCCGCGGGGCGCACCAACACTCTTCCTGTCCAAAGTACAGCTGTAATACTGTGTACACAGTATATTCGAGGCCGAAGAACCCCGTAAGCTGCAAGTTCCAAGCTGTGCTCCCCAAGCTACTGTGCTGTGCCAGCTGCATTAATACGTCTGCATTACATATACATGCTCGTCTCCGCGTTGTGACTTGACAATTACGCATACGCTGTGAGTGTCTACACTTATTGGACAACCAGTCTTTACTGTGGGAGGATATATGATGCACAACATCTCACTCTCGTCGTCAGCATTCGAGTGCCGAGCGAAAGCGTAGTTTGTGGTTTGTGGTTTTGTGGTTCTTGCTTTTTTTGCCGCCCGGTTCTCTCTGTGCCCTTTTCCCCTTCCTTTCCGTCACCTCCCTCGCTTCTTCTTCTCTGGTTCGGGCCCGTACGGCAAGCTCGTCCTTTCTGACGGGAAAAGAGGCGAAAAGAGGGAGGGCGCACTGACCTACAGCTTGTTTCTCCAAGGAGACAAGATCTCGAGCTGAGGAACACTGCTCAGGAAACTGCTCGCCTTTCTTTTCCATTACTGCCGAGCTTGCCCGCTGTAAATTCAATTGAGAGGACGGCGATATCCCTGAAGACCGAAGACGACATGGGGTATCCCCTCATTTCCAAGCAAAAAGAGGCGTGTCGTGCCGTGTCATCATCCATTGAAACGCGGGGCGAGAATAACAAGTGAAGAAGAGGACCTGTGAGAGAATTGGACAAGCCACAGCGGAGAGCGAGGACCAGGGTCTAGTCCTGCCCTATGCTTTTTTGAGAAAGAGGTCTAAAAACGGCAATGGAGAACAATGTGAAAATCAATCAAGAGAGACGCCGGAAAAGAAAAGACGCGCGCGCGATAAAGGATCACGCAACACAGTCTCCATTGAGGAAACCGATATAACGCAACGAGAGCCAAACAAAATAAACGCCCCCTGGTATGCCCTAGAGAATATGACCTTGGCGAGAAGTCACGAAACAAGACAAAACAAGACAGATGCACAGGAAGATGAGGTATGAAGTAAGCTACAGAATACTGTACAATGTTTTGTAGAAACACTGCACATCACGAATGTGCCCCGTCTCTCTATGCACAGGACGAATGGCGTCGTCGATCCTGGTGACCAAGGAGAATGTCAAGGCCAGCACGGCAACTAGGTGAGAAGACAAGAACATTTCTTGCCAATATTGTGTAAACTCATGATCAACACCGCCTCGTCTGGCTATGTGGTTCCTGGTCCAGCAAAAGGTATCGAGACTAGCGCCGCGATGCCAGTCTGTGTCGAGCATAGTTCAGGACCAAGATCCAAGACTTTTGTAGTTTTTCAGGGCAAACGAGAAAAGGATGGGGCATCTAACCATTACTGGGAAAACACCGCATCTGGAGGTGACGGAGTATTCGGGTTGCACCTGATAACACAATGTGAAATCCTGTAAAGAGACAGAGATAGAGGTCGAGGCACTTTGTACAGCTTCCTATACGAGCGAGTCTATTGTCCTCAATGGACAATCGCCCATCAACAGCCGGCCGGATTCCTACTCTGTCATTTTGCCTGTCCATGCCCATCCTCCTACATCCTGCTCTCCTTGCAGATAATGAGAAAGGGATGCTGCAGATTTGTCCTCACAAAAAAAGGCAGTTCAGAACAGCCAGATCCCAGGATCCCAGTGCGTATCATTCAAGTTTAAACTAATTAGTTTCATCCGTGCGGGACTTGTCATTTGTGCGTACGATGTACTTATTTCTGTGTCTTTGTGTCTTTTGTGACTTTGTGACTTTGTCGTCAACCCACTTGCAGCGTTACAACGCGCAGTTTGTTGACCGCTGGTTTGAGCAGGCCCCCAAACACTGTGGATGTGGATGTGGACTGGAGACTTGGGCCTGGCCCTGGCCCTTGCGTCAATGTTTTGGCTGCACGTCGAATCCGCGAATCCACGAGTCCACGAATCGACGAATTGGCAGAGAGGGCAAACGCGCGCGCCGGCAGGGCATGGCATTGGACAAGACAAGACACGGCAAGAATTGAGGGTTGAAAGTTAATACGGGGAAGGCGAGGATATAGTGCCAGCGCCGCAGTCGTGCATCGTCAGGAGAGTGCAGTCTGGGTCTTTTATTCAGGTAAAGTCCCAAGAGCACAAGTTCCTTTACCCTCTTTTCCGGCGTAAAAGTACTCGGCAGGATCCTTTCTCGTCCCCCATATATATTTACGCATACTGTGTATGGCCCGGAGCGGACGGAGAGCGGCAGCGGCAGCTGAGAAGAATGAAAAAGGATCACTGTTGACAAGAGTGGCAATCTATTTCGATACTGTGTCTGTGTAAATCGGGACAGCCCTCGTCAAAGTTGGAGATAGCGCGGCGGAACGCATAAACACTACTGCGTTAGATGCATAGAGGCGATGGTAGAGGAGAAGGCAAAAAGACACGAAGGATGCTCGTGTGAGTCTGGAGCGTCTGCAAGCGTCCGGAACCGAAAGCAGGGCGAGAGGCCGGGAAGATGACAGGCGAGCTGTGAGGCAAGGAATGAATCAAGACAGACTACACTATTTGAAGAGACTGCAGCGATCGTCGAGGTCGAAAAGTCGAGGATTGAGGGCGGACCGCGGACACGACCGACGCAGACAGCAAGATACGATGCAAGATGCCAGACCAGAGCAAAAGCCGAGATGCATCGTATGTGAAAAAAGGAAAAAGAAAAAGAAAAAAGGCGTCCTGCCCGTGACGGCGAAGACAAGCCTCGAATGGGAAGACGGCGGCCAAAGACTGGAAAGAGAGAGGGCAGAATAAAGTTACCCTCTGGCAAACACAAAGGAAACAGCGGTAGGCCGATCTGCAGCAGGGGTTGCAATCGCAGACAGTCACAGTGTGAGAGTTGTGGACAATAAGAGTGAATGTCTGTCACCGTCTGTTTGAGTGAAGCCCTTGCCCTCGTCAGACGCACAAAAAGACTACTCGAGTACGGATACTCTGGGGAGGGTTTCAATATTGATTTTGTTCACCGTATTCCGCCAATTGTATCCAGTTGTATTTTCTTTTTCCTTCACACTTTCGTTCCTTTTTCAATCGAATGATGCGCCATGGTGTGGTTTTTCTGTTGGCGATATAAAATCTCCGCGTGGAAAGGACTGCAAAGGGCAAAAGAAATCACAATAAAAAGAAAAGAAAGAAAAGAAAACAAATCGGTGAAGCCAGTCCAGCCAGAAAAAGAAAGAAAGCCCGCCAGCAAGCCCACTTCCTCCACAGTTCAACTCACAACCCACAATCGGTGGAAGCTGTTCGTCTCTCATCCTCTAGGAGATCGCCAGTGCAATCCTCAATCGCAGTGGATGCTTGGATGCTCCTGCGAGCGTCACGACGCACCACAAATGCCTTCATTTCTTCCTTGGTCGTCCCCACCTACGTTTCGCCTTCCTCTTTGAACTCTCTGGACATATTTGCACTGCTGCAGGCCCGCCGCTGTTTTTGTCATAGTTTTGCTCCGTAAGAAGCCTGGCTGGCTGCAACTGCAACCGCTCCTGCGCTTCTGCAGGTTCTGCACAAGCTGCATCGTTTAGTGCTGTGTCCAGGTCTTTTTGAAGTGTCCTTCTCCACAACCCGTAACAGAGCCCCGTAACACTGCTTCTGCTCCGCCCAGTCTGAGGAGTCTCGCCAGTGTCAGTCTCAGTGTCTTTCTCTCGTGAGAAGAAGCGGTCTCCACCGGTCGCCTTGTAGAAATGTGGCAATATTTTGTATTTTTTCTGTCAATTATTTTTATTCTTTTACACAGTAAGCCCACACTACTGCGGGTGTGGCCAATAGTCGAGGACGGCCGTGACGCGTGATGTTTGGGCTTTCAGCTCAGTCTCCCACAGGTGTTCTCACACGGTCGTCCTCTCTCTGCCCTCCCAGGCCTGACCTTGTCGATAGCAGACAACAAATGCCAATAAAAGGATTTCTCAACAGGTTCTCAAAATATGCAGGCAAGCACCAAAAGAACGACCGTGCTGACGGGTTATGAAACCAATGAAGATGAAGCTAGCGAGGTAAAAGGTGAGGATGAGAGAACTAAAATGCTAAGAAAAGAATATCACTGAGGCTTGAGGAATCGAATTGACTGTTGCCTGCAAACATCAACGTAAGCCGTCTATAGGTAAAGCCCCGTTTGTTGAATATAGACCTGACTTTCCAATGCAGGAAGCGATGAGAGAAGAATGACACAAGATGAGGATAGGAAAAGTTGAGAGATCAAAATAAAAGAAGAAGAAAAAAATGTGACGACGATCCGTGCATGTATGTCAACAGCAAGATGAAGGATCATAGGAAAAAGAAACTACATTGAGATCAGACTTTTCTTCTTTTTCACCCTTCTTGCATATCTTGAAATGTCGGTGTCGGTTTTGATGTGTAGAGAAAACTCTAAAATATGTGCTGCATCGTCATGTCCGGAGTATTGCCTGTTTGGTTTTGGGCTGAAGTCTGGTCTTGTTTATTTTCTTCGTTTCGTATTTGTCTGGTTTCCTCCGTCTTCTTTTCTTTTTCACTTCTTCATTTCATCATGAAGAAGCAAAAGCATGCACATCGTCGGATGTCTCCTCTCCTGGCAAATATGCGAATGCATGCTTGTGCGTTTGTGCATACATTGAAATGCCCTACAAGTGTGAGTGGTCTCGCTCGTGATTTGCCTGTCTCGTGAATTCTTCACTCTCTTCAATCTGTTCATGCATATTGGGCGAGTGGGGATGGGGGAAGTGATGCGCTGGCACTTTTCATAACTGGCCCAACGAAACATGAGATGTGGATGGATGACTGTGAGTGATGGATATGTGATGGAGGGTGCGTGATGAGCCGCATGTTGCAACGGTGGCGGTGGCAGAGTTTCTATTTCCTGCTTTTTGTCACTCATATCACTTTTATGAGTTTTATTTCTCGCACACATCGCCATGATACAAAAAGTCTCTCGGTTGAGAGTGTCTTCTGTGTACGGAAAGAAAAGAGGCAGCAACATGACAAAAGTGACAGATGTCACAGGAGAGACAAGAATGAGGGTGATTTCTTTGTAGAGATGCAGACGACAGAACCTGAGACATTCCCTCTCTGACGGACGGATGCCTGGCCCCTTCATCAGACGCGGAAACAAGAGACCAAAGACTCGTTGGGCACCACTCTCTACCGCCGTTGTTGCGGACACGATTTCATCCGTCTTGTATGCAAGAAGAAGACAATGAATGTAGAATATGAGAGATGGACGATACTGGTCACATAAAGGGCCGAGACATCACCAGCCTTTGTCGGCCGGCGTTTCGCCCTTAACCAGCCCCCAAGTGGTCTCTTCCACGGTTCCATGAGGCTCTTCGTAAGGCATACGTGCATCGTCGGTATCTGAGTATCTGAGTATCTACAGATCGGCCGCTCTATGCCACCTCCATACCGCCGTGTGTATCTGTATCTCTGTATACCTGCGGCACCCGTCGGCCTCATTCGTCGTGACTTCAGACCACCGGTCGCCGGGTGAATTGCAAATTTGCATTCGTAGATACGACGGAGAAGGAGCATGCAGGTTTCGCAGAGGATGGGCTCTGTTGACCCTGTGTGATGGATGAGAATGGGGATGGCCAATAGAGAACACTTGTGCACATCATTCGTCAGCAAACAGAGCACAGCACCTACGGACGCACTCACGCATGCGTACAGCAAGCACACACGCACATGCGCGCGGATGCACGCAGGCAGACGCAATGTCGACGCAGCACGCAAGCACATAGGCCAAGAGGCACGAGACACAACGCGACGCACAAGACGCACAAGACGCGAATGAGATGCCACAGGATAAACATGTCCGTTGTCAACCAGTAGAGGGGACGAGGTGGAGGGGGATTGAAAAAAAAGACAACATGGTACTCGATAGGAGGAATAACAGTCGAGAGAAAGGAAAGCACGACGATGCAGCGGTGGTGAGTGGTCCAACCTTGATGCTTGAGAGTAAAAGATACAAATGGCTTCAATGAAAAGAGGCATTTTTCCCAATGTGTTGCCCATCATCATCTACTTACCGATTGTAGAGACTGTGGCCATGAAGTCTTGTCAAGATGGTCAAATATATTCATAAATCATTTCACGAAGCTATATATGGTGAGCTTCGAATTGAGTTGACATGAGAGATGGTATCATCCCATCTTGAGAGATTTATTTATTATCATTAATGCGCTAGATAGAATATAACTTTATTAAAAAATTGAACTATAGAACCAAGTTTGTTTGAAATATTTATTAGAAATAAATAAAAGTGCACGTAAAGACGAAATTAATCATAGATGAAAAAATAAAAATAAAAGGAGTTCATAAACAAACTCCCGTGAGCCTTGTCATGACGATGGCATTCTAAAAGGCCAGGTATCAAAGAAGCGAAAGCTGAAGAGCAAAATGAATATTAAAACAAATATTAAAACAAACAAATCCGTAAAAACAACCGTATTGATAGTACAGTCTGGAGTGAATAAGAGAGAAGAACAGCAGTGATAACGAGCCCGCAGCAAGTCCATTCACCCCATCTCGACATCCATGGCATCGCCGTCGCTCGTGGTGTCGCTCGAGTCGGCCAGCAGCATCTGGAACTGCACTCGAGACGGTCCGGTGATGGTGTCGCCAGGATCGTCTCCCGTCTCTGGGTGAGACGTTGGTCCGTCATTGTCAAATGTGAAGTAGCCGGCCAGCTCGTACAGTCCATTGCCGCTGCCGCCACCTTGATTGCTGTCACCACTCATCATCCGCCGCGGCCGAGGCCGACTCTGTGTCCGCTGCCGCCTGCGCCGCCGACGAGCGGCCAACGCGATGGGGTCTGTCGTCCCCAAGGAGGCGTCGTCATGATAGCCTTCTGCCGACCCGGACCGCGATGGACAGTGGCTGCGCCGCGACACGGGCTTGTACGATCGCGGCTGGAGGTAGTGCGAGTGGTGCTGCATGTTGTGGTAGTGCGCCAGCGAGTGCTCCTCGCTCAAGGGGATGCGGTAGGCTTTACGGCGGGGAGATGGGGAGTCGACGCCGCGTTTCATGGCCGACCCGACGTTACCGTTCCCACCCCGGCGGCACTGCCGACCGCGGCTGCGGCTCACGCTGCGGAGCCACCCTCCCCCCGAAGTACAGGCACTTGCAGGCCACCACTCGTGCGGCGACGTCGGCCGCGACGGCTGCATCTGCATGGAGGACGCTACCGACGACGAGCGCGTGTGCGGCCGCGACGAGCGGGACGCCTTGCGCAGGGCGGCCGTTAGCGAGACTGAGGCTGTTGCAGCTGTACCCACCGACGGCGACCGGTGCCGGCGGCGACCCCGAAAGGTGGAGCTTCCGGAGGGTGTCTGCTGGCGCGGACGGGGGTTGTGCCGTGTCCGGGGCGGATGATACGGCCGGTTCTGTGCCTGCGACTGCGGCGTCATGGCGAGTGACAGCGGCACGGGCGGCGGGCTGCGGCGGCGACGGCGGCCGCGCTGATGGTAGTCGGCCGAGGCCGTTCCCGCGACAGCACCGTCCCAGGCAGTCTTTTCGTTCTTTTCGTCCATTGCAGAAATGTTGGTCGTCGACATTGTAGTTGTAATCATAGGCTCAGGGCTGTGGCAGAGCCTTGTGCGGGGAAAGAAGGACATTCGATGGCGGTGACGAAAATGACGAAATGGAAGAGAGGTAGTGAGATGTAGGGTATATATTTGTCAGGGTCTGTCTGGAGGTGGAGGGATTGTGGACTGAATGTTGTACAACAGGACAATCGCCTAACATGCGGATGTTTTATTTTCGTGTGTTGGACAAGAGTCTGGACTGAAAGTGAAGGCTGAAGACGAAGAGACGAAAATACAAAAAGACGAGAGGATGGAGTCTCAACTAAGACAGGGCTGCTCGATTTTTATGATTGCAAGTCTTGAGTCTTGACCGGCGGGCTTGGCTGCCTTGTGCATGTGTATCAAGTGTGTCGTACTGTGTACTGTGCAGAGTGTATGGATTAAAGTGATTGTCGCAAGAAGGTGTGTACACCATCCCCTCCTTTCCTTCTTTTGCTTTCCTCCCATGCAGTTGTATCCCGTAGACAGGGAACACCCAAGTCACAAACAAAGCGAGGCGATGCAATTGCTGATTGTTTCCTAGAAACAGAGTCCACCGGTTTAGGCAGTGTCATTCCCAGCGTGAGACGTAAATACGACGTACAACAGGACGACAGACAACAATCGCCTGGCTCGTTTGTGTTTTTGGTGCACTCTTCTTTCAACTCAACCTATTCTGGTGTAAGCTCGCCCTTGCTTTGCTACCTCTCCTTTGCTTTCGCCGTCAATGGCCGTTGGTTGCCGGATCTCGACTAACCCAATTCCTGGGAATGGAACCAACATCAATTCCAAGGTCAAGGGAGAGCGACAGAACAGCACTAGAAGGTGTGAGATCAAAGATATCACCTGGACACTGTTATCTCTCCGTCCTGGCCTTTTGGTGCCAAAAAGACCTGAATGGGTGTGGAAATGGAAAATAGATAATGGGAATCAACTGCGATCAAAATGAGGGGAAGCCTTGCCGATTGGTACGATTTGCCTGCTTTTGAGGTTTGGCTGCAACTTGCAACCTGAACTTGGGCAGCCTACAAGTAGGCTGCCGCTATTTTTCTGTATCTTACCCTCCATCATCACTTTTCAAGCGACCAAAGTGCTGCCTTTGGCGTCTTTGTCCACCGGATGCTGACCCGGGGCTGTGGTTTCTTGTCTGGCGTCTTTTCCAAGGCAGACTAACAGGCGGACGAGAGCCGGGGGGCACCTCCGCACCTCACTGCCGCCCTAGCACAGAGAAGAGTCAGGTCAGCCGCACATTTTGAGTCAACTCAAAAGTCTGGCAGCCATCACTGCCTTTCTGTTTATTCCACTTTGGGCCAGGCTAGCAGTTGTGTCCTTGTGACCTCTTCTAGCCACGAGGAAAGGACCAGAGATGGAAAGGCATAAATTGAAGAATGGATTATAAATTGCTGGAGAATAGCCGATCATCGGATACGGAATTGAGGATAAGGTTGTCTAATAGCGGAAAGTTTCCTTCAAATTTATGCCGAACTGTCATGTTATTGTTCAGCCTCGTCAACTGCAGAGCCTCATTCCTATCAACAACATATCGGGACCGGCCGAGGACCGGATGGGGCGAAGTCAAACCTCGAGTCGTCTCAAGACTCGAATGACGTCCCGTGTCTGTTTGCCACAGGGCCCTGCCCGAGTCTCGGAGCCTCTCTGTCTTGACCAGTTCAACCTCGTGGGCTCGACCTCGAATGTGAATGAGTCTCATGCTGCTTTTGGTTTGCGCCCGAGGCTCGCGGCCAAGATCACCAACAATATGTCGCAAGTGATACACGTGTGATAGTGGTTGAGTAGAATGCTTTCATTGTTCGTAACTTTTGGTTTGGTTCCTGCGTGGCCATGGCGCTGCTTTTGGATGGCTCGACCACCGGCTCTGTCGTCACTCGTATCTGTACACTGGGCCATTACCCGTATCCCATATCCTATCCGTCGCTTTGCCGCCGCACCTATGCCAGCAGCTTCTTCACAATCAGCGCCACCCCCGCCCGGTCAACGCTCTTGCCCTCCAGCGGGCCACCAGCAGCAAGCAGCGTCTTGATCACCTCGCCCGCCTTGACCGCGCCGCCGCTGCTCTCGGCCTTGAGTTTTTGGATTACCTCCTGGGCCACCGCCTCCACCTCGGCAGGGTCCACCTGTGGCGCCTCGCTGTCCGCGTACGCGTTCAAAATGTCAATCTGGCTGTGCTCCTTTTCGACCAGATCCTGGCGGTTCGCCGCCTTGAACTCCGCCACGGCGTCCTCCGAGTTCTTGGCCGTTCTTCTCAGCAGGGACACAACCTTGGCGTTCGTGTCCACGGGGTTGGCCGTCTTGCTCGCGTTCAGCGTCGCCGCCATCACGCCCCGCAGCACCGTCAGCCGCGCCTTGTCCTTGTCCTTCATCGCCTGCTTGAGGTCAGCCCGGAGCTTGAGCAGCAGCGGCGGCGTCGGCTTCTCGGCCGCCTCTTCCGACGACGAGTACATGCGGCGAGCGGACGCCGAGAAAACGCAGCAGCGGGCCGAAGTGGCACTCGAGGCGACCACCCGCGAGGGCGCGGCGGCGGCGAGCCGTGCGACACCGAGTCTGGCGGCCATTGTCCTGGTGGTAGAGGTGGGAAGGTGGGGAGAAGGATCGGTCGAGGAGAGGGTTGTCGTCGGAGAGGAAGAGAGGCGAAGTTATGTAATCGACAGTTATGCTCCGTAGCTTGGCCTATATCATTGATTATGCGACTAGGTCAAGAAGTGGCTGTCGTCGTGGAATGTCCTGCCGGTGTTGTATGAGACCACTGGTAAAGTGCAGGCTCTAAAATTTTGCTCGAGATGCAAAAGGCTTGCGAATTGGCCAGTCAGAATGCACCGTTGCACCAACATGCCAGAGCTGGCCTAGGGCGGGCTGGGGCGGGAAACGGTTGGAAAATAGCGGGTCGATGGTGCATTGGACCTCGACGAGGCACTAACAATTTACACGTCCTGTCACTGTCAGTGTCAGGGCCAGTTTGTCAAACAAAAAGCTACTTATGACATGCTCTGGCGGCAAGGACTCACTTGTGCGCTAATGATTGTTGATCGTCACTGAGCACATGCTTTTGGACTTGATAACAGCACTCTTCTCTTTGGGCATCAACGGTGCTCTCGAAATAGAAATATAAAAAACCCTGCTGCCGGCAAGATGTGTCCTATCGGCATAATGTTGCCCGTAAGCGAGCTCCATGGATGATGGCTTTGAAGGATTGAGGAATCATTGATATGCATTGGCGTCGGTTGTGTCAAACGCGCAAGGCCTTGACTGAAAATAGGGGTCGACAGGCCATCAAGACGACGTCGACGCCCATCGTGGTCAGGCACAAACGCGTCTTGACTGGGTCTCGTTTCTCAGGTACGCAGGAGATATGGACCTCTCCACGATATTCCAGGGCCCAATCAGTCACCTGACGGGTCGAGGAGCAGCAGGGGTTGCTTCGCGGAAGCTTCCCGAGATCAGACCTGGTTCCAGATGGGTTGCTGCCCCAGTTAGCGTGCACCGTTTTGGCGATGCCGAGTGGCCCATCTGGCATAGCTTGGAGCTTCAAGCACTGCAAACCGTTAGCTGAGAAATGGAGACAATGGAGATGCTTGAGGTCATCGCAATAATGTGCTCAATGGCAAGATAACGCGAATGGTATGCTTGTACGAACTTGATGGAGGATTGGTCAAGATCGCACCCCCGGAGCGTAAAAGCATATGATCACAAGGAGGGTTGTGCACAACCTCCTGTTGACTTGAGGATGGGGAGGCGCACGTCCTTCATAAAGAAACGTGGGAGCTGATAGATCACCAGTCGTCGGCTCCGTTTTTGGTGATTCTCTCGGTGTCGTTCGCCCGAGTCCATTGCCCTTGTTGGCCCTGAAGAAAAAGATAGCTCCACCCACACTAACACCCCCAACTGGAGATCAATTTAAACAAATGGTCTGTCAGACATGGATATGCTTGGAGGGAGGATAGCACACGAGACATGCTGTCTCCCTTCTTCGCTGCTTCGGCACTCGCGGCCAGTGGGCAAGGGCCTGTCAGAGCCACAGGTCGCGGCAGCGCGTTGGAGGGTGCGGAAGAGGGACATATGGAGGAGGGAGAGAGACGAAGGAAGCAGCAAGGCTCCGCCTGCACCCAGTAACAGATCGTTGGGCACAAAACCCTCTTGCAGCAAGCTTGATATCCCTGTCGTGAACATGGAAGATCGAGAACAGGGCCTGTCCACTTTGTAGGCGAGGACGAATGATCCGCAAGAAGAGGAAATACGTTGAAGACTCCCGGTCAGGCCCTCTTCCGACGACACCCTCCCACAATCGCTTGGCGCGGCCGACGCGTGGGTTGGAAAGGAGGCCTGGCCAAGCGGCTATCAGGTTAGGCCAACCACGTCGGAGAGTAAATTGTGACAGGCGGGAAGGGAAGAATGGCATTGTATGGACTGCTCGTCACATTTCTGATGTGGGATCTATTGTCTTTTGTTAGCTTTGCCGATTTTCGTGGGGGACAGCGTGCTTGGATCTGACTTGACCTGTGTGATTCCCTCCTGTTCATTTCCTTGAGCCTAACTTGTGACGCACTGTTGGTTATCCGCACCTGTCTGTCTTGGAACGTAGGTTGAAGGGTCGTTCGTATCGCTGTTGTCGCTTTGTGGTGTCTCGTATCTCTATTTTGTTTATTGGGTATGTTTGAGAAAGAACAGCCCCCTTATTGCAAAGGACAAGGACATTCGGAACAGGTAGGAACTTGCCCACAATGCGATGCACCTTCGCGCCTTCCCTCGTTGCTGATTTGATTTAGTGATTCGCTCCTTCCCTGCCCGGCCCCCAATACTGGACATTTCGACGCCCACCTTCAGGCATTGCCGATGCCCCATTGCTCCTGCCAGTTAAGGCCGCATTGGCGGTGTTTTGTGGGATGCCGCCTTCCGCCTCCCACAAATAGTACGGATCTAGGAACCTCCTTCCTGATCTTTGTCATCAATCTTTGTTGCCCCTTTCTACTTTCCCTTGCAAATCCAAATCAAAACAACAGCCTCGATCCTCATGCAAACCGAAGACTCCTTTGACAAAAGCAACACATCCGCATTTCGAGGCCCGCCGCACATTCAACAACCACGTTCAGCAAAGCGATTCTGCTTTTCAAGGTCCGGGTAGCTAGGATGTATATCAGCAAAAGGTAAGAGACTCGGATTATTGTTTATGAATGCCACCATGGAATATGCAATGCAATGCAAAGAATAACGACAAAAAAGAAAGAAGTTCCAGCTATCATCAGCCGAAAGGCGGCTAGGATCACAGAGTGAACGGAACGGGAGCCAGCTAGAGACACCTCGCCGAGATCCGAGTCCGCGAGTGAGCACCAAGACTTCCAGTCCTCCTCCAAGCCGTGCAGTATATGGGCTCCAATATGCGCGGACCAACGGCTTCTCGGGAGTCCAAGCCAGCGGAAAACAAATGCCTCAATGGTATATTCGATCGTACGCCGGGAGATGGCGTGCCAGCCGCAATCTCTCTTTCCGAGAACCATCGGTGTGCCTCTCGCCTCCAGGCCAGTCGATCAGATCAGTGGCGTTTCTTTCCGATACATACATATCTAAAAGACATGTGTGTCAGTCTGTGTTCGAGGTATGTCCGTGAGGAGTTGGAGATGATGCTTTAGAAACTTACAATGGGAAGTAGGCCTAGATTGACAAAGAGTACGCATTAGCTGACTGAAATCCTCCTCTCCAGCATGAACAAGGAGCATCTCGTCGCTTCGACATGGGACCACCATACCTTTATTGACGGATTGCTTGCTTCTGATCGAGCTTGGGCAATGAGAACCTGTGCTTGCTCAATCGCCATCCTGTGAGTTTGCAGCAAAGAATTGCATTAGCAAGACAACACCAACTAACTGAGACTGCATAAACACAGACACAAACTTACCCGAGTCTTTTTGTGAAGATGTACATCGCTTGCGATGATAACAATCTTTGGACATTGTCCCGGTTTCGTTCTCCGGCTTGACGCATTCGAGGATCTGAAGTACTGCGTTAGGACGTACGCCCTCCTACTTCGATGTTTTCAACGGCACACCTTGGCCGTGTGACGGGCTGGAGAAGATCTTACCGGCTGGCCACCCGCACATGGGCATTTGTATAACTGTCGACTCAACGTCTGTGAATCCAGCACCCCGGACAAGGCTTTCCATCCGGGTCGCCACTCTCGGATCTTTGACGTCGCTACTTCCCCTCATATATAGCTCAGACCATTGCCGGAGCCCGCTGCCTACAATACCACGGGCATCGTTAGTATGGGGGGCTTTCAAATTCAATCAACGAACAACACGAATGACTTACTATCCGTCAGAGACCCGTTGTCTGACTGTGCTTGGAAATATACCTCGACGATCTGGCACCATCCTCCGGGCCGTATTACTCGATACATATCTTTCAGGTAACTTTTCCATCTGTCTTTGTTGATGCCCCCAGCGACCATCTGACTGTGAACTAGATCAAATTCGCCAGTACTGAAGGTGAACCTAAGAAAGTAAATTGTCGTCAGAGGATGCAATTTTCAGGAAATGAAACATGTTTGCTATTTTGCGGCGAGCCCGGCTCATACCTCTTATTTAGGTCATCCACCTGAAAATCAAAATTCGGCGGGTATACTTCTGGTGCCATATGGGGGCTGATGTCGATTCCGAGAACCTATCGCCATCGGCATGTTAGCGATACATTCTGCACGCCGTTTACATGTTGCCGGCCTCTGACGAGGACCGTGGACGGCAATACAGGGAGTGGACACTCCATTCTCAGCGGCCGCCTCTCGTTCCCGTAATAGACTCCCGCAAAGAAGCACTCTCAACACCTCTTCCAGCGAGAAAGGAAACAGAAACACGAAAGTCCTTAAGCAGTACGCACCTCGCATCTTGGATGTCTTTGGGCAAGCTCGGCAGCCCAGGCTCCTGACCCAAAGCCACAGTCGAGGACTTTTCTCAAATGTCGGATCGGCGGGAAAACCAGCCTGTCGTCAAAGATTTTTCTGAAAACTTCGTGGGCGTTACCGAGCCGCTCAACCTCGTCCTGTCGCGAATCAGCAACATCGCCCCGTGCCATATCTTGTGCTGTTACCAGCGCCAGCGGAGTTTTGACCGGCATTTCTGCTGTGTCCAGGAAGGGTCTCGAATCATACCTCATCTATAGGAGAGAAATACACGTTGTTCTGTAATGATAAACGCTGGTAATCTCTACCGTGGACGGTGACCGTGTGCAAGTACAACTCATCAAGAGGAATGGTTTGGTCGAAGCTGTTTCGGTCAGTGTTGTTCTTGCCTACTTGGCCAAAGATGACTGCAACAGAACAAAACAAGAAATCGAAAACACGGCTCTCATTACCTCTCTGCTGCCATCGCGGCAAAATTGGGCAAGACTACCAGCCGCCACAAGAAATCGGCACTGTTGCTGTGTCCAAGGGCGAGTTTTGACGGATATTTTTCTGCGCGAAAGAATCGAAGCTGTGATTGTCAAGAGTCTAAACAGCAATATTTGAGATCTCCTTCGACGACCAATATGGGCGTGTGGCCAGCGACCTACTTTTGTCACGAAGGGCACAGCATACTACTACTTTACTACTGAGTGGCTTAACAGTTCTAACAGCTGACAGGCTTTGGAGTTCTGTTTTTCTAGCCCCCCTGAAGTTTTCGGACGGCTGTAAATCTACAGAGAGGGAAAAGAAAAAGCTGGCACTCCTGCTCCTTTATTTTTATGGAGGGTGTATTACCGCCGGAAGGCCTACACAATTTCCTGGAAGTGGACCCTCTTGACCTTGTCAGGTACCTTAGACTGCCTGTTGCAGGAAACTTTCACTCCCCACGATATCGCCGTCGATCTTCACTTTAGGGGCACTTACAGCCGAGAACAGACAATCCACCGCTGCGGGAACTCAAGTGTACCTTGATCCTGGGAAACGTTCCAGTGATATACGTACACAGTACTCCGTACACGGCACGCTCACCTAATTCTTCGGTGCTGTTTGTACAATGAGACTCCATACTGATGTCTGAATGGTATGTTCTTTGGTATTTATTTCTGTCTTATACTGAACACCTTCTCCAGTTGTCTATTTCACACATCTGATATTTCAGTTTCAAAGGCTGACAGAACCATCCGTCTTCTTTGGCAGGTACCCGAATTGTTCTTACTTTGCGCCTTGGCCAACATACCGGCCTACTGAGTAACACCGCCCACGTACGTATTTCGCCAGCCCCTCCGACGCGTTAATGGCCAAGAACGAGGCCAGTCCGCTGGGCCCAGGTCAGGTCTTGTACTGACCACCTGGCTATTCGTGGCAGCTGGTGCTGTGAGGAAACACTGCTGCCTCCCTGATAAACACGGCCATAACTTAATACGTGGTAGCCACCCAAGCCGCCGGCTTGAACAGACGCTTTTGGCGACGATGCCGGGCTTCAAGGGTCGCCCATAATGAACGACAAACCCTGTCCTGTGCACTTCACGGGCTCGTCCAGGCTATATATGCGGCTTGGACGCTGGTGGCGGCATCCTATCTATCTTCTTCAACCCATTCGTGGGTATGACCGATGCCGTGTCCTTTGCTTCGCTGGCAGCGCTTTGTTGCGCATTTGCCCAGGTCTGGTATTGGTCCATGTGCAGCCCCTATTTTACAGACACAATCACCTTCCTCGGATTAAGAAGGGGCTCCAGTTGGCTTGACTAGAGTTTGAGGCCGTGACCTTGGCTTGGTCCTAGTCGCTGGAGAGTTTATTGCAAGGTTCCACTCCACACACAGTCTTGGTGTTCTTTGGCCTTTTTCTTCCTGGTCCCTGTTTTGGCATAACACCGGTAGGTCCACTATTTGCTTCCACAAGTCTCCAGAATCCCTTCTTCGTTTTGCCATTTTCCCTGCCATGTCTTGCAGACCGCCAGGCTCAGTGTCCAACTGACTTTCCCGTCGCCACATCGCGTACATTATTTTGCAGGGGTCCAACCGACGGCGTGAAGAGGGGAGCCTGCTTTTCCACCTCTGTGTCGGAACGAGTGCCATGCTTCCAATATTGATTGTACCATGAGGATACCCGGTTTTCACCCGGAGCAAAAAAGTTTGGCACAAGCCGAGCCTGGACTATTCATGTTTGTGCAAGAGGTTGTGCTCCCTTCAACACACCACACATACGGCATACTGTCTTCACGCGAAGCTCGGAGTGGCTGCGTATGACAAGGTGTTGCACCATCTGCCCACGTCGGAGCCGCGCCCGCCGTGTTTATCCAGCGCATGGCGCGGGTAGCACAAATATCACCAGGCCCTCCCCTATTTCCCTGCTAGAAAAACTGCGAGCACAGCCGGCAACACCGCCTTATCCTCGCAACTGACGGCAGCGCCAACGAAAAATAAAATAAAAGGATCGCCAAAGAAGAGGGGACTTCGTTTGCGATGCTATTGCGTGGAGCGTGCTCCTGTTTGTGCAGTGCATAAGTCGAAAAAGAGCACAAAACATTACGTTCTGCTGTGGGAGGTTGTACAAGTAAGATACAACATTTCACCGATCCTGGCTTGGGAGCAAATGTTGTCTTTGCTTCCCCAGTTTCGACACATTGTGGCTGTTGGACCATTGCGGTGGCACAGAAACACAGGAACATGCGCTTTGTCGGGCAACAGATTCCAGGCGATGAGGGCGAAACGGAACCTTTTCACACACAAAGACCCGAGGACATGGACTTGGGATTCACACAAAAGCGGCTTCGGCCCCGCCAGGGTGTTGCCGTTCTTTTGGTGCAATTTGGGGGTGCATAACCTTCAAGGGGTATGAAAAACAAAAAAGAAATGTGCCTTGACCAGGAAAGAGACGAAAAAGTCCACAGAAAGAATCATTCACCGAAGAATGGAGACGCTTCTAGGGTGCCAATCTGTCGGTCAGGGCATGCGCAATTTCCCTTATCATATCGAAATTTCCCGGTTTTCTGGTTCAGCGAAGCCAGCAAGGGTTTGGTGCGGTCGAACATAATTTTGTCCTGGCTCATTACTGTGTACAAGCACAATCCTCCCATTGCAGATTTTACATGGCACATCCATGTCAATGAAGCGGTCTTTGGGACCTTAACTCCCTGGAGGGAAAACGTGGGCTGGGGCTAGTCGCCGAACTAGAACGTCACTTTTGTTCTGGCGGGATATTAAGGCAAAAGTGTCTTTCTTTGATGCTGGAAATATTGCCAGCCTGCCACAGGTAAGAGAGTCCATTGTTTATTTACCCCTGAGCCTCAATTTTCGTTTTCACGTCTCGAATGTCTCCCTCGCGCTTAGTGCCGCCATATTTGCAATTCACTTTTACCCAAAAACTTGACCATCACTAACCACTGTCTGGTCGAACGGCCATATTCCGAAATACAAAGAAATACAGAGTCCTCCGTACTTCGTACTCGTTTTCTGGCTCCTGAACTAGCAAAGGGGTCACTTCTGCTCCAGCACACGTCGCAACTGATCGGCCCAAATCCCGCTGTTACATGTGGGGGCAAATTGCGTTTTTCCACTGCTCCTTCTCCGCCCATCCTACGCCTCAGCATTGGAGACTCGCCGGCAAAGAGATGGAAATGAAAAGCAAGACATTCATCTCACCATCCAAACTATCGACAGCGCTACTAATTCGCCTTCTCGCGTACTCACCGGTTGAACAGTGCACTGCAACGCAACGTCATCGCTGCACCTCGGGAATGAATCCTTTCTGCTTCTTTCTTCTTTAAACTGTATTATCGCTTCTTTCTGAGAGTTTTACATTGGCAGCCAGAGCCAGGGAGCAAATCCTACACTGGAAACTCGATCTTCTCTTTTCCAACATCCCCAACCGCTTCCAGAGCGTGAACTTGAACCCTCGAGTCTTGTCTCCGTCCCTGGCGCCACGCCAAAAAGTCTGAAACCTGCCCTGCGGGACGAGATGCGGTACTAAGCCCACCCTTCAAGCGAACACGCTAGCCGTCCAGGGCAGGCACGAAGACATAAACGGCAAGACGCCATAAACGGAATAAATCCAACGAGAACAACACGCCGCGCCTGGTTCATTTGGGAGAGAATGGATACGATGGGCAAGCAAAGGCCTCTGTCGGTGCGGATTGGCTGCTGGGAAATGCAGCAAAAATACTTCCGCAAGTACCTCACTTCCAAGGACAAGAAACTCAGTCGGCCATCTCGTGACGCTCCAGCGAAGACAGTCGTCTCCACATATGGAAGAAAAGATACGAACGCGAGAGATGATTTTCAATTTTCCATATCTCGACATACCACATGTTACCAACCAGCTCGACTCGCAAACACTTCCCGGAACAGTGTGGCATTTTTTCGTCTTGCTGAAAGTCAAGGCGAGCATCCGCAGTTCTTGGCTGAGCGACGGCGCCAGAATGGGCCGCTTTCTTGTTTCGGGCGCTTCCAGACCGTCGGGATTTCGCAGTGTATTCCCGTCTCTCTGACTGGTCTCTCTGCTCTTACTTTTTGTTTCCTGAGCACCCATTACCTGGCATACGTCGTACACGAGCTCCTTTCCTCTTTTGACTTTACACATCCCCCCTCTCTCTGTCCCCTTGAGAGTGTTCGTGCCAAATGCCTGCTGGCCCCATGAACTGGTGAGCATGAAACAATGACAGCAGGCTGTTCTTCATCCCTACACTATGGGCAGGGAATTGCCTTCTCCAACCCCAGAAAACAAGGGACTGACTGACGTCTGTGCTGATTCTTGGAGCGCAAACACTCGTCTTTTGGCCCCCACGACAGGGGGAGGCATGAACAGCCGCGCTTTCACATAATTTTCCTTATCCAGGGGCGGCACATGTCAACAGTTTACCATACATTTACAACTTGTAATACGTCGTACAACGTCCGCATACGACATATTGCGACACGGCCAGCTCAGCTTGCCCGTCGAAAAGGTCCTACCTCGTGTATTCCGCTTCAGAACGGTTTACCATCCATGTACTGCGCGTGTTTATCAAGGGCAAATCTTCAGACGCAAATCTGCAGACAGACACGAGGACACCCAGCTCACGCGGCGGGCCCATCCTATCTCACACCCTCGACAGTCGTGCTCGAATGATACTGCTCCACGTCAACAGAACCCACCCTGCTCGGTCGTCCCAAAGAGACCCCTTGGCCTGCTGCTCGTGCAGCACTCACGATGTTGCACTTCCCTGATTTTCTGCTATTTTCCTGCGTCCCCATCCACCATATCCATCCACTTGCATGCAAAGCGCATTTTATTATTCCTCATTTCCGCTATGAAGAACGCCCCTCCCTGGTCATGCACGTTACTTGCTAAATCCCATCCTTGTTCTGTTGTTTTGCCCGCTGCACCCGCGCATGTCTCGGGCTCTGTCATATTGATGGCTTTTTGTTTTCTTTTTCTTCGGCCCGCTGCAGTTGCATGTCACTGTCGGTTCTTCGAAAAGCAAGCGCGGGCTAATAATGCCAGTTTGCAAGTTGATAACAACAAAACAAATTTCCAAAACGCAGATACACAAATGCATACATGCGGCTGCGTCAACATCAGCAGCCAGACGATGGCCGCGTCTCTCGGGCCTGATTTGATGCGGCCACATCACAAAAACAACAACACGACAACAAATCGGTGGCTTGCGAGATAAAAGCAAACCCAAGACTCGGAATCTCCGCAAAGCGACACCAAGCACATGGTATTTGACCTTATTTACCCTCCACTTTTAGGGAGCCTTTCCGCCAAGGCTTGGAAAACCCGGATTTCTTTTGACAAAACACCATGATGACCCGCTCGATATGGCTATATCAACATTGTTTTATGCAGCCACATTCAAAGAAGGGGTGTCTGTTGGCCCGCCGGCCGGCTGTACTGGGAGTACCAAAACAAAACGCAAGAGACCTGGTGTTTTACTCCGACTTTTGTCCGTTTTGAAAAATGTGCATCCTCTTTGAAAACATTACGACAGTCTGCTCAATACACAATAGTGGTTGAATCAAATTATGTACGTGATATGGAGCATATCCCCCTATTACCCTGCACTCTTTCCAATGCTCCAACTTTCTGGTACCCCGATCCTTCTTTCGTCCTTCTGCCGGCCTTCTTGGGTGTTCCTTTGCTGATCATTTTGTGCTGCAGTGTCGTAATTTTAACTTTCTCGTTGGGGGCGGTTTTTTTAGCAAGGGTGTCGAGCCGCAAATCTGGACAGGGGTGTCAAGAAGGCACTGGAAACGGCATTCAATACGGAGTATCTTCAAAACGAGCTCTTGGAAACAACACTCCGGGTTCTGAAATTGCGAGCCAAACTTTGTTCGACATTGTCCGACTTGTTCGATTCTCGACAAGAAAATGTGGTCCCGTTGCGTCCGGTTCCTCCATCCTCTCCAATATGACAATGCAGAATTTGAGGCAAGCGAATCAAATCGAGACGATCCTGTCAAACAAGACAGCAAAAGCAACAAGACAGGCCCCCCAGTCAGCCCTCCCCTGGTCAGCCTGTCCACTGTGTCGGTACCGCCGCCTGCAATTACGAATAACCAATTTACGGTAGCCAGAATCCTCGACGCAATGCCGCATCTCAAACAAAACACAGCACGGCGTATTAATTACGACGTATTACGGGATCAATTACAGCCACATTCTGCGTCATCGTTTCTCGGCCAGCCAATAAGTGAATATAATACGGAGTACAGGAGATTGATAATATCGGCGGTCACAGAAAACGTTCACAGGAGAACAAACACGGCACGAAGGATGCAATTTCACGATGCTCTTGTGTTTATGTTTATGAACTAAGCATACAACATTCAGTCTCTTCATAGACATTCATCCGTCAACAAAAATAAGGCTTTCTTTGTCCCTTTCTCTGAGCGGGCATTGGGCCAGGTTTGTGCCACAGTATCTGAACACAACAGCCGCGAACATACCTACAGGCACACAAACGTGCTTTGTACACTTGGTACCTTCATCGACGATACACGAAAACGATTTGTACAGCACACCCGGCCAACACACATAAAGTACTGCGGCTTAACCTTACTCAGATGTCGACAACTCACGGACACGAAACAGCACTTTCAATACTTTGGCCCAAGGTATCACCTCTAATTTGAGGTGCATGAGCCCGAAATTTAGGTTGATACACATACATGCGCACCCACCACTGCATACCACGCCAGTCTGGAAAGCAATCCCTTGTCTCGGAGAGGTGTACATACATATGACGGAGAGTTTCGTATGGTATTCTCTCTACTCGTCATACAGCATGCGGGGCACAAAAGCATCCTTTTCTACGACGCAACAAAGACGATTCCAACGACCGCAGTCCCAGAAGGCCGGTAGCAGCAGCTTACTCTGCTTTTACATGCTGCTGTGCCTCCGCCATGTTTCGGTTTTGTCCCGCCCCTCCTTTTGTGTCTCTTTTGTTCCTTTCTCGGCTTCCTTTCTTGTTTCCTATTTGATCGCGTGCATCAACCTTTTGCTGCTTCCTTTAAACAGTATTTTTTCCCTTGCTCCCACCGTTTTCCCTCGTTCCCTTGCTTGCTTTCCGCCTACACCTGAAAGAGACAAAGCCCCGGCCTGTCCCGCTCGGTTGGCCATGGCAAGTTTCTAGCCCAGGCCAGGGCCATGGGTCCAGCACCACCATCATTCTCCAGCGGGACACCCTCACTGCCTCGCACACCTTGTTTGGGAAGGGAGGTGGCACGAATAAAAAATCAAACGATTATTCTGCGGCCATCCCTGGGTCCCTAACTTGTTTTTTTCTTCATGTAGGTGACGGCGTCTTCCTACTCCTCTGCTCCTTTCCTCCTTACGGGGTGTGAATAAGTCTACTTCCTCTTCCTTCGATGGTGTGTGGCACCCACCGGGCTATTATATATGCAGCTCTCGCCTTTCGCCTCTCGCCTCGACCCTTTACCCTGTTTTTTTTTCTTCTTTTTTTTCTTCTTTCTTCTGCACCCATCCTACCTTTTTATGCTCCTATGCTCCGCATGCAGCAAGTCGTATCCCAATTAAGGAAAAATTCTGCGCAGCCAGTAGGACATCGAGGAAGTCCTCCCTGTGTGAAGTGAAAAAGGGAAAGAAGAAAAAAAGAACATGAAGAAGGAGAACTGGCAAGGAAGCCAGCCAACACAACGAGTATGCCGCACGTCTCATATAATGACAGGGAAGAAAGGAGACGAGGCAACGCAAGTGCCATGGCAAACCCGAAATTGCATCCATTAAAACCAGAGAAAGACCGTCGCCCTCCCGGCGTATTAATACAGCGGATGCAACTATCCCTGCATGTTTTGGAAGTGAAAAGGGCAGAAGGAGAAATACTTCCCAGCATGCACTACACAGACTGCACTTTGTACCCAGCCCTGTGGGTTGGCCCACGAGTGTGATAACTACGCTGTGCTCTGTATGACGGGGCTCACAGATATGGAGCACGGGTTGTCCGTACTAGCTGTCGGTATCCCATCGGCCCCCATTTTGATTTTTACCTCCTGGCAACAAAATTCTTACGAGTATCTTACTCAAGCAAGCCATCGCCAGTTCCAGCGAGAAGTATACAATGTACAGTGAACCGCGTTGGCCCATTCATACCCGTGTCGTCGTGTGAGATACTTCGTACCTGTTGGCCCCTGTCACTTGTCATATTTCTTTTTGCTTTCTTTCTTTTTTTCTCCTGCCTTGCATCGCAAATTTCCTTTCAGCCTGCTCGTTTTCCTCTTTTGCCAGCTCGTTCCAGCACAAGTACACTGCGAAGCAAGGCTCGTCTCCTGATGTACTGATTGGTAGATGTACAGATGTGCAAAACAAAAGAAAACAAAACAACCGCTCCCCGCCCCCGTTACTGCCACCACGCGTTCCAACCATGCACTGCCGGGAAACATGCTTGCGTTGCGTCGTATCAATGACGGCGATCACTGCCCTTGGGGATGCGTGCAACATGTGGGCAAAAGCATGCAAAGCGCATCAAAGGGACGAGGTGGAGAGGGGTCTTCAAGTATTCTCGGAGGACCTGTTCCTTTTCACTGAACTCGCAGAAATTGATGGTCATTTTGTATCTGTGACAGCCCCCACTGCAACAGCCTCCGAGTACGAGCACAGTATTACGTCGTACACCTTACTCGGCACGTCCACCATCCCATCCACCCGAACTCGGTGTCGACGGTTTCCCTTGCTTCCCGTCTTGTTGACGACGTACGTATTCGGGTTTCCCTCGTGGCCAACGCACCAAGTATTCAACCACGAGATACAAAATACGCGAACGCGGCAGCACACCCTCCCACAACACATACACGCACATACACTACATCAGCACTACGGGAAGTGCGGGAGACCTACGTGTTTTGGGTCAAAGGATTCAGGTGTGCAGCCTACAAAATGTGAGGGGCGTGCTGTCGACCCAGCGGGCTGGTTGGTTTTCTGTGACCTATCCCAAAGTTTTGCAGCCCACACACACGCACATACCCACCATCAGCGAGCACAAGACAACCGACACGTCGGGAAACGACAGCACACCCAAGACACCAAGACACAACAGGAACCAAGAGAATCCTTTGCCCCTTTTGAGCACAAATACAAGACCAACGAGCCAACCCACTACCAACGGGGCGACTCGAGACAACACCAACGCAAGTGCAGGCTGCAGGACGAGGCGAAGGAGGGTCGAGGGAGGGGCACAACACTCCGGTCGGGTGCGGTGGGAGAGGGAAGTGGGATGGAAGACCAGAAGAGAAAATCAAAAAGAAAAATACAACAGCGACCTCCGAGCTCCAACAAACCCCTCCACACCACCTCGACAACACCACCACACTCCACGCATACCAAACGTCATGTCCTACTACGCGTTTGCCTGTTTCTTGGGAGCTGCCTCTTCTGTTGTCCACTACCGAAGGGCATCCATGACGGGTGCCTGTACGCGATTCTGACGTTACAGACCACGGTATGGCAAAAGAGGCTGTGGCCCAGAGGTCTCCAAAACGATGGCGAGCCCGGAAAACAAGTGCACACCACACCACCAGACATAGGTGGGTTACCTTCGGGGAGGAAACATGGACGAAACGAGCAAAGGCTTAGAGCCGAAACAAAGTGAGGTGCCCCTCCATGTGTTTTATTTTCTGTCTTTTTTTTTCTTCTTTTTTTCTTATTTTCCCTGGCTCTCTCGGGAGGAAGAATAAGCGTGAGCAGAGAACCGTTTCGGCGGTCTTTTTCTTCCACGCCTCCTCGCCGAACTCGCTCAAACTCTGGGAAACGCCTCTCCGCCTTGCCACCTCTCGAGATCGGCAACAGTTTATTTTTCTCTCTCCCCTTCATCATTCGACTTCTCTTATTTCTCTTCTTCCTCTTCTCTCTGCATGCCCCATAACTACATGATCCTTACTTGGCCTTGTCATGATACGACCCTTCGGCCGCCCAGCCGTTCTCCTTCTGCCCACTGATGTTTCCACTTTCCTCCAGTCAGAACAGTTCATTATCCACAGGTAGGCCTGACACTTGCTTCCTTTTTCTTTTTTCCTTTTCCCTCATCGCCCTTTTCCCTGCTTCTGCATCTCGTCCCGTAGGATGAGCCCCTGCTGACCATGAGTGGAATAAGTGCTGAACAGACAGGCAAACCGTCTGACATGAAAAATCATAATACCAGGCAGAGCGGTCTACCATCTGCTAGCTGCTGGTACCCAAGAAATTTGGCTTCTGCAGAAAGTGACAACGGCAGCGGAAAAAAAGAAAAGGAAAAGGAAAACGACATGTCGTTTCCAAGCATCCGGTCCCACTCGACGAATCCAGGTGTTTTGCATTTCTGCACATTTCTCATAACCAAATAGACAAGCCTCGTTGACCGCATTCTTGTCGACAGGTGGCGGTCAACGGTGCTGATCCTCAGAGTATCCTCTGGCAGTACGGAGTACTTTCTTTTGGCCTCGTCACCGTCCTTCAGTATCCGAGGACCTTCTTCTCCTTTCTCCTGAAGGAGCTTTTGCCCCTCTTCATACTGCCTTGCCCCTCCTGTCTACCACCGTATCCCTTCCCTCTATCCTCATCACTAGAAATGCCGAGCATCTCCTAAGGCCTCCCTTTCTTCCTCAGTATATAGTCCAATATATCCTGCTCTGCTGTCCCGTCCGGTTGGAACAGGGCACGGAGGGGAAGCTGGAAAGTGCAACCGTCCAGTGCAACTGCAGAGGACACGCAAAAGGATATTTCCCGTCTTGGGTCTTGTTATACTGGAGTTCTACCATTCTAAGAAAGAGGGAGCCAGCGGGCCAAGAGGCGGCCACAAACAGCGGCCTGGTGTGCTGTCAGGCTGTGTTGTGTGTTGTAGATTCCCTGATTCTCCTGTCCCGTGGTTGGGCTATAATGCTAATACCATGGTATCTGATATTGCCTTTGCCTGTTGCCCTCCCTCTTCTCTCGTAATAGAGCAGGAGGCTTGAAAGCAGGCGCCATAGACACCCTCCTATTCCAAATACTTGGGCTCGGTTAGGTTGGCGGCTGACCATATATTCTATTCTTAACATATCATGATTGTTTTCAACGATGATATGTATTTTTTGTTGTTTTATTTTGCTAATATTTTGAATTACACTTTTCAAGATTAAAATAAAATAAAATAATAATAACAATAAAACATGGAAATAAACAGGTAATATTCAAATGCTGATGTTTGTGCTGCTATTTCCAACAAAGCCATGTATGTCTTTCACATTTGGTAAGCAGGCACACTTGTTCAAAATCACGTAAAGCACCAAAAAATAAAATGAGAAAATATGATATTAAACACATTCGACGAAGTGAAGGAGAAGATAGACAACGCGGATAGACCTCTCTAGATGCTATGGGGAAACGCAAGACAAAAAACAAAGAAAAAGAGGAACAGATTGAAAAAAGATAATCAAAACACCCGTCTAATGATCTCATAATGCAGAAAGACAAGCCCGAAAAAAAAGTCAAAACAAAATCAAGTCGAAAATTAAGTATGGCCCTCTTTTAACACCATGTAAACACCGGGTTCTTGCTCTTGACCGGCTCGAGGCGCTCAACAATCACCCGCCGGCGGTTGTTCTCCATGCCCTCGGCGGCTGCGTAGCCCAGGTCGCCCTCGACGTCTTCGTCGCCGGCCCGGTCGTCATAAAAGTAGTTGTCGAGCGAGGCGGCGCGGTGGTGGTGCGGCGGGCGGTTGTTGGGCAGGTAGTACGACGACGACATGGACTGGCTCCCGCCGGCTCCTCCTCCTGAAGCAGAAGCAAAAGCAGAGGCGTGGCCGTGACGCTCACTGTACAGCTGCTGCGCAATGGTGTTACTATTGCGGCGGGAGGCGGCGGTGGTGTAGCTGTAGCGGCGCTGGTGCTGGGCGCCGCCGGCCTTTGCACGCTGGGCCGAGGCCAAGTTGGCGGCCGAGTTGGAGGCCGAGGCACCGGCCAGAGGTGAGGCCCGCCGGCTGCCGCCGCGGGCGTTGGGCGACTCAGCCGACAGAAGCTGGGAAGACGCAGGCGATAGCGCAGGAGGCGAGCTGGGATTCTTGGCAGACGACTCGCCGCCCTCGCCGGACTCGTCCTCTTCGGCCACGAGCTCCTTGGTCAGCTCGAAGCGGCCCGGGTTGGGCAGAGGCGATGTGGCGTTGATTAGCAGATCATCCGAGTCGTTGGTACCGTCCAGGCCGTCAAAGTAGGAGCCGTTGCCGTTGTTTGTAGAGGCGGGCTTCTTTCCACCGCTTCCAACAGCACCCTCTGCCTGCGCGTCACCGCCACCAATCGACCCAATGTCCATCTCCTCCTCCATGGCCCGCGCCAGCTCAAACTCGTTGCGCCGGCGGATCTCGGAGCTCGTGGCGCGCATCGGCACGGCAATCGGCACCTCAACCAGGTCGTCCCAGACGCACACCTTGGCGCGCCGGGTCAGCTCGAGCGGGCCGTGGTCGGGCGTCTTGAGCGTCTCGACCACGTTCCAGGCCTGGCCCTTCATGACGGCGATCTGGCGCGCAAACATGCGCTCCTGGAAATCCGGGTCCATCTGGAAGACGCGCCGCAGCGCCAGCTGCGTCTGCGACCACCAGGCCGTCGACGTCAGGAGCGGCAGGAAATGGTCGCGAGTTTTCTGGGAGAAGGGCCGCCCAATCAGGTCGACGGGCAAGAAGAGCCAGCCAAAGGGGAAGCTGCGCCAGGCGTCTGGGTGCTTCCAGGGCCACGACAGCGAGTTGTCGATGGCGCCAATGTGGATGTTGGGCTGCGGTGCGCTGCTGGCAGTCGGCGTTGAGGCCTGCATGGGCTTCTGCGTGCGGTAGGGTGCACGGACACGGTCGCCGCGCGCCGGCCGTTGAGATAGATCGACGGGGCGAGGGCCCTCGGCACCAGGACTGGGGCCGGGACTGCCGTTGGCGCTGTTGACTTCGGCCCCTTCGATATTGAGGTGCATGGGCTCCGACGTGATGGAGACCTCCTGGCTCGGCCAGTCGACTTTGATCATCCAATTGTCGAGGCCACGGTCGGTATTGCGCATAATGTAGTCGAGAATCACAAGCTTCTCGAGCTCTTCGCGAAACGACTGCTTCAGAGTTTCGGTCCAGATAAAGTTGTCTGGGCCAGGCGTTGATGCAGCAGTCTCGCCGTCCTCGTTCTCGTCGTAGTCGCTGTAGTTGCCCGAGTCGTCGCCGGCGGTACCATTGGCGCCAGTGCTCCTGCTTCTCCGGTTCGATCCGTTTGGCGTTCTGGAAGCAAGTCTCGAGCCGGGTCGGCAGTTGTCGGCCCACCGACCAGTGCGGCCGTTACGGTGGCGATCGCTCGTGCGGAAGCCGGAGAGGTACTGGTCGGGCCAGGGGTTTTCGCGAAGGAAGATATTGGCGTCCTTGAAGCCTTTCAAAAAGACCTGGAAGCTGCCGGGTTTGGCTGGCAAAGGTTTCCGGTTGCGCGAGTGGGAGTAGCGGTCCCAGAAGGGGTAGTGGAAAGATTTCGAGGAGAGATAGACGACGTCGGTGTAGGGGACCATGTAGGTGCGGAGCTGGTTGTCGAGGACGTAGGCGGCGGCTTCGCTGACATACGACAGGTTGGGAATGAGGCTGGAAGGACAGATGTTAGTGAATGCATCACGAATGGGTAGAAAAGGAGAATGGACTCACCAGGCTCGACCGAAACAGCAGGGGAACAGGTTGCGGTGAATCCACTTGTTCCATTTGGGGTTACCCGCGGCATACGGCTCCTCATCCTTTGGCTTGAAAACTCCGACGACCTTGCCCTCCGGGTTGCGCGCAAAATAACTGCCCGAGCTGCCCTGCGTAATCATGCGCGGATGCGTGCCCTCACGGATGGCTGTGCGCACGCTGTCGACAATCGACTCGAACTCGGCCTCTGTGATGACAGACGACGGCACGTTGGTCGCGTCCGGAGCGCCGGCCGCTGTCCGTGCCAGAGTCTCGGCCGTCGCTGGCCGCACACCCTCGGGCGCGTGGAACACCGAGTAGTGGATCTCCAGCCGGCCCTCCTCCTCCTGGCCGCGCTTCTTCTGGTTCCGCTTGAACTTTTGGGCAATCTCGTCGGCCCAGCGCTCGAGACGCGCGTTGATCGCTTTAAGATCGACGCCCGAGTTGGCACGGTTTCGGCGTTGACGAGAGTTGTGGTTGTAATTATGTTGGTACGAAGCTCGCCGGTTGTGGCCGCTCGTGGTCATGCCACCGGGAGCTCGTGGCTGCTGGCTGCTGGCGACGCCCGAAAGAGCAGCAGCGGCCGCGGACGATTGCAGCGAGGCAAGACCGGCAGCACCGGCGCCTTCTTCATTGTCCGAGTCGTCCGAGAACTGATCGGCCTGGGCGAGGCGTTCGTAGCCCGTGGTCGCTGGGCGTGGCCGAGGCATTGTGGAGGAGAGGGAAGGGAGAGAGAGTCGTGGACGGCTTAGGTGGAAAGCGTCCCGGCTGGATATTGATGGATATTCCGTAATACGGCGTGGTTCACCGGTTCATCGTCAAAGGTAAAAGGGAGGAGGATATCGAGTTCGTGATTGATGCCGTATTCGGGGTTCGGTTACGCGATGGAAAGGGAAAGGGGGTTATCGAAAAAGGAGTCGATTCGCGAAACGCTCGTATTACACGATGCGGCAGTCGCAAGAAGACGACGTCGACAAAAGACAATGGGAAGGATGGACAAAGAAAGCGAGGAAAAAGAAAGAAAAAAAGGGGTCGTTGGCGATGTCGTCAGGGGCCAAGACAGATCTCTGAAAGAGAGTTAAGACGCGAACAACTGCTGATGGCGAGAATCGAGATAAAAGAGGCACAGGAATCGAAGCGGCCCGTTGAAGAAGATCGTCAAAGAAATGACCCGTGTCGTGAAATGACGGCAAGTTCCTGGTTGGTGGCAGACGGCTTGCGATTTTGGATTTTGGGCTTTTGGTTTTCGCCTCTTCCGTTTTGTGTTTCGTTCTGTCGTCACAGATTTTGGAGATTTGGGGGAGAGGAAGGCGCGACTGGAGTGCGTGTGTGTGTGTGAGAGACGAAAAGGGAGCTCCAATGGGCATGTGCGTGCGTGTCGTTGATTGGCTTGTGAAGCCTGGGGATCTGGCCTTCTGGCCCTTTTTGAGCCTGGACCGTTGCCTTTGTTGGTGCTTTTTTTGCCTTACTGAGCCCCGTAGTCACCCGGCGTTCCGCTGAGAACACGCTGTGTAGCCTATTTTGGTGGGAGGTGGCCCACTTTCCCCTTTAGCTGTTTTGCTCTTGCCGTTCAGAAGCATCAGACAGGAGATTTGATAATCACTGTATTTCATACTTTGATTCTTACGGCCTCAACTAAGGTGCATTTTGCTCAAGAGATGGCCTATACTGTTAAGTGAAGATATATGTACAATTTCCGTATATTCCGCCTGCGAAATAGAGAGTTGTTGACAGCGTTTGCCTGTTGAAGAACTGAGCTGCCTGTTTGGATAGTGTTGACCAACAAAGTGCGTACAGGGGCTCTAACTAGGCCGTGTACGGTACTTGACACTGTTATCACGCACTGTTCGTCCTTCGACACAAGGCTGCCAGATTCTTTTGAAAACAAACATTTACTTGACGCCTCCATCCTATTTTAATATCGTTAAGACTTAGCATGAAAGGCATATCGTCGTTTCTAAATGAGGAAAGACAGAACACTTGGGGGTGACAGAAAGGAAAAGAAAAGGGATATACACGATCCGCCCAATATACCAATATGCAACTTTTGATGCCAGAAAACACAAAACACGTCTTCAGCTTCTTCAACTACACAGCCAGTTCTTCTTCGTGACGCAGACCTGCGTACTCGGTGCCCTGGTTGGCCGTGCTCAGACGAGCACACAAGCTGAGGAGGACGACCGTCTCCGTGGCGGCATAGTGGTTGAGTGCATCCAACAGGACCTGCAGATTGCGTCCAAAGAGATGCTCGTACTTGGCCAGACGGTCGACGAGGCTGCGCATCTCCTCGTCGCTCGGTGCAGAGTCGTTGGCGGTGGTGGTGCTGCTGTTGGGGTCGGTCGAGGGCCGGGCGCCCTGGACGCCCTGCTGGAACGTCTTCCACTGTTCGGCCGTGGCGTCTTTGGGCTGCGAGGCGGTGCTGGCGAGGTCTGGGTCGATGCGGTCCATGGTGCGCGTTAGGAAGCTGGCGAAGCTGACAAACGAGAAGCACGTCTGCATGAGTTTTGCGTGGATCTAAAAAAGTCAGGGTGACGGTCATGAAAAGAGGAATGTTACCGGGAAAACTCGCCTTCAACAACTTGCTGTTGGTCAACATGCACTCTTTGAGGCATGTGTCCAAAAAGTCCACGTGGTCCTGCATCAGCTCGTCGACGGTCCGGCTCGGGAGAGGCACGGGGGCAGCCGCGTCGGCAGGGTTGTCGACGTTTGCCGTGGGGTTGGATGCAGCCGCAGCAGCCGTGGCAGCTTCTTCGGTTTGCAGCCGCGACATGAGCGCCTGCCAGTTGGGCTCAATGACCTCGGCCGTGCAAAAGTACAGCAGCTGCTGCACAAACACGAGCATGCGTGCCCGCAGCGTGAACAGTCTCCGCTTCCAGACGGCCACTTCCTTGGACATTGAGCGGTGGAACCAGGGCAGGTCGCGCATATGGCTCTGCCAGGTCGTCGTGAGCTGCGACTCGAGGTGGTGCAGCGACAGCAGGAAACGGAAGAGTGCCTGGTACCGCCAAATGGTCTTGCGGCTAATGACGAGCGACACGGGGAAGGGCATGGCGTAGTCGAGCTGCAGTGAAGCGTAGCCGTCGGCGTCGCCGCTACCCCCGGCAGTGCTGGCTGCGTCGTTGCCGCCGCCCGTCAGCATCGACGGCTGTAGCACCTCGCCCTGCTCGATGCCCGTAATGTTGACGACGCGCTGCAGGGCCTGAACAAGCGTCGTGTCGTTCATCTCCACTTTGACGTCCTCTTTAAAAGGGTCCAAAGAGACTGTGCTGCCAGGCTGCCGTAGCACAAGATCCAGCAGCGACTGCAGCTTGCTTGTGTTGACGGCCTTGATGTTGCGCTTGCGCAGTTCAGCGTGACTGAGCTCCAAGAAATAGGAAAAGTAGTCGGACGGGTCCAAAAAGAAATAATGCTTGAGCGACCGCAGCCGCGCCGGCAGCGCATGTGTTGTCAGCAGCAGCTGCATGAGCGAGGCGTTGGCGTGCGCGTACGCTGTGTTGATATTGTCCAGGAACCGGCTGTCGTCAAACGACGTCGGCACGTCCATGACCTTTTTGCTGATATCAACGCCGCCGCACTCGCGCACCACGTTCAAGTACTTGCCAGCCAGCAGCACCTTGTCCTTGACGCCCGCCAGCTGCGGCGGCACGTCCTTGTCCCGCAGCGTGTACCGCCGGTCCCAGTACTCGTCGGTGTAGTCAACCTTGAGCAGTTCGCGGCGGATGCTCTTTTGCTCCTTGACCAAGAACTCGGCATGTGGGTCGCTGATGCCGCCGTGGTGCAGCCACTCGTTGAGCATCACCATGTACGGCCGGCTTGCGTCCCTCAGAAGAGCTGTCAGCAGCGCCCGCGCCGCCGGGTCGCCCGACATGGCTTCGAGACGCTTCGTGATCATCTCCAGCACAGCGCCGCCCTTGCAGATCTTTTTGCTCGCCGCATTGCCGGGCACCAACTCGCCGCCCTCACGCAGGCGGTCAATAATCTTGTCGTAGTCGTCCACGCCATCGTCACTCGACTCGTCCGTCTCATCATCGTCGTCCAGCAAGGCATTCTTCTTGAGGAGCTCATGTGCCAGCGCATACAGCTGCAGCATCATCTGGCTGGTGGGCAGCATGTGGATGTTGAGCACGTGCAGCGTAAAGGCGTCGTCTGTCAAAAACTGCGTCTCAAGCTGCGCAATCAGCACAAGATAGTCTTGCAAAAACTTGCGTACCGATGCACACAGCGCATGGTTTACCAGTCCAAAAGATTCGCGGCTCTGCACATCAACAAACGCCTCGAGTGCCGCATAATGTGTTGCTGTCCGCAGCATGGACGCTGTCAGATCCTGCAGACTGGGATCGAGACCCGGCAGAATGCGCCACGTCGGTCCAGTAAGCCGGTCGCGCTCTTCGTTTGGATCGTAGCCTTTGGCAAAGCGGATATATTGGCCCTCGCAGCCCATAAATACACACAGCAAATCCTCCATAATTACGGCCTCCTGTGCCTCGAGAGACAGGCCGCCCAGCGGTGTTGGTTGCAAGGTAGGCGGCACTTGTGAAGATAGAGGTGGTATCGATACGCGAGATGCGAGTGGTGCTGTTGTGTGTGGTAGCAAAGTCACCTCGGGCTTCCAAGGGACGGCTGGTGCTGCTGGCGCTGGTGCCTCTCGTGCCCGCGTGTCGGCTGCATTTTTGGATGGTGTCTTGTCCCTGCTCGCTGATGCTGAGGTCGCTGACCGTGAAGGCGGCTGTCGTTCGGGGCTGCGGACGCGTGTCACATAGGTGTCTCGTGTCGTAATGACTGTCCGTTCTGTGCGCCGTTCTTCGGCTATGTTTGCTGTTCTGCCGCCCGTCGGTGTGCCTCCTCTTGCTGCCCGATTCGCTGCCGCCTCGGCACCTAGGCCAGAAGCACCCGGAGCCCCTGCTGCTCGACTACTCGGTCGCGGATTTCCCGAGGCTGTCCGCTTGTGTGATGTGCTGCTGTATGTGTGCTGCTGTTGACTTTGATGCTGGTGCGGCGGTGGAGGTGGGGGCCCCTCACGGTCGCGGTACCGCGCGTCTGACCGCTCGCTGCCTTGAAAACTGTCGCCGAGGCCGGGGACTTGTTGATTGTGTCCATAGGCGGCATTATTGCTGCCCGAATGTTGTTGTTGGCTCATGCGGGGTCTGCTGCCCGCCCCGCCGCCATCGCCGTTGACGGCCGCGCCGTTGCTGCGAGCGGCGGTGGACGACATGGTCGGTAAATTCGGCGAGGGTGAGGATTGGTTCGCATGTGTGGATGGTTGTAAAAAGAACAAAGATCGCCAGATGTCTCGAATAGGGGTATGATGTCGAGAATAATTGTACTCTGTATCGTATCGTGAGAATTCAATGTCAATAACGGAAGGAGGGACCCTCTACAAAAGTCGCGGTGCGGTTCAAAGAGGAAAGCGCGTTTTGCCTTTGCGAATTAAACACCTGCCCGCCGCCAAAAGCCAACCAACCCTCGACCCAAAGTGCCAGTTCCTGGCCCTCGCGCGACAAAACGCCGCTAGGCCAGATCAGGAGTAAAGACCCACTTTAAGCTGCCCGCCTCCAAACGGCAATACCTCTGAGAGCTTGGTGGCGCCTTCCCAGAAGCTGGCGTAGGCGGTCTGCTTGCCTGGACACCACATTCGCTCTCAGGTAGGCGGAAGCTTTGCCAATCTGTTTCGTCCTCACATCGCATCAACACAACATCGAAACCCACCATCACCACCGACGAATAGCTTCCTGTCTCTGCCCATTTCAACGATCGAGCATTGACGACTCTCGTATTTGCATTCCTCTCTCCATTGCCATTCTAGGGCCCTCCTTTAGCCCCAACTCCAGCCAAGATGTTCATGTCACGATCTGAATACGGTGCGTCTTTCGTCATCAGCCTTGCCTCGACTGCTTCGGTCGAGGAGCTCCCGTCTGTTCAATGTTGCTAATGTTTGTCTTCTTCCTTCTAGACCGGGGTATCAAGTACGTACTGCGATGACAATCCATCGACTTCTCGAATTCGACCTCCCAAACTCCTACCCCCGCCTCCTCCGATTCTCTCAGAACTCAGAACTAACCTACTTCCCCCTCCAGCACCTTCTCCCCCGAAGGCCGTCTCTTCCAGGTCGAATACTCGCTCGAGGCCATCAAGCTCGGCAGCACAGCCATTGGCGTCGCCACGTCCGAGGGCGTCGTCCTCGGCGTCGAGAAGCGCGTTACCTCGACGCTCATGGAGGTCAGCTCCGTCGAGAAGATTGTCGAGATTGACAGCCACATTGGCTGCGCCATGTCGGGTCTGCAGGCCGACGCCCGCAGCATGGTCGAACACGCCCGCGTCGAGTGCCAGAGCCACGCCTTCAACTACGCCGAGCCGCTGAGCGTCGAGAGCTGCACGCAGGCCATTTGCGACCTGGCGCTGCGGTTTGGCGAGTCGGCCGACGGCGAGGACAGCATCATGAGCCGGCCCTTTGGCGTGGCCCTGCTGATTGCGGGCTACGACTCGACCGTGGGGCCCGACGGCAACGAGGGCGGCCCCGCGCTGTACCACGCCGAGCCCAGCGGCACCTTTTACCGCTATGACGCCAAGGCTATCGGCTCCGGTTCGGAGGGTGCCCAGGCCGAGCTACAGAACCAGTACCACAAGGTAACCTACCCTATTTCGATTTATTCAACTTGTACTCGTCCACTAACAGCATAGTCCCTCACTCTCGAGGACGCCGAGACGCTGGTGCTCAAGACGCTGAAGCAGGTGATGGAGGAGAAGCTGGACGAGAAGAACGTGCAGCTGGCCAGTGTCACAAAAGAAAAGGGCTTCCGGTTATACACGGACGAGGAGATGGCCGCCGTGGTCGAGAGACTACCGGCGAACTAAGTTTACGGAGTTGATGGTACGGTAGAGAACAACGCCGGCGGCGCAGGAGCATTCAGTGGAATGGATTTGTAACAAATACAGCTAGTAGAAACTCATCGAAAGTCACGCACTACAGGAGTTTGTTTTTGGTAATGTGAAATGTTTGTTTATTATTGTGCATTTGGAGCCTACATTATACGAAGCTCTTGTCATAAAAGTGAAAGGGATTCGACAATCCTGGCTTGAGATGGCTCCATGCCACTCGTGATGAAAGAAAAACAAAGAAAAACAATCATAAATGCCTCGCCTGTTGATTTTGGGTGTCCGAGTTTCCGGGAGCAAGGCTCCAACCCTCGAACATAGACAAAGCACATTCCGTTAAAACGTCCCTGTCCTAGTCCTTCCGTACACCTGGCATATTGCCGAAAACAAGCCGAAAAAAAGTACAAACAAAAGAAACATGGATCGAGTTGATCCAGCAAAGCAATATATCGCGTCAACGACTATACTGGCAGACTGTCCGTAGGCCGGTTATTTGTCGCTGAGCTCCAACCGCTCGAGGTCTGCCTCGACACTAAGCAGCCCTATAGCGTAGTGCGGACGTTCCGACGACGTCAGCAGCAGTCGACCATCCACCTCTTCGATCTCCTGGATGCGGTCGGTGATGCGTCTCGGCCGGTTCCACATAGTCGACGCGGTCTCCTCCAGATCGGGCGGCGACTCGTACGGCGGGCCACGGTTGATGTTAGCAGCTTTGGTCCACCCGGCCTCACAGCCATTAGCGATCTGCCGTGCGGACTGCCACCCGGTCAGGCGAGCGACGTTATGCATACGCCGGACGGTCCAGTGTCTCTGCGCGGTATCCTGGTACTGAACAGCGGCAACAAACAGCGGGAATGAGCTTTCGATAGAAACGCATCCGAGAAGTGTGCTGACGCTGGTCATGGTACTCATGTCCTCGCCTCCAATGCCCGCCACAATGCGTCCGATCTGGATGGCATAGGGCGCGGTCTGCTGCGCGGCCATGCCAGCAGCGACCATGGCGATTGGTGGCATGGCGGGATGGCAGCGGTGGAGAGCGATAAGCCCCATGTAGTAGTTCATCCAGACTCCGGCGATACTGTACGTGCGGTATTTCAGGGCCGGGCCAAAGGGGCTGTTCACAGGGGTGTCGAATTCGGGGCCGAGAGGGTCAAAGTCTGCACCGAGTTGGGCCCGGAAGACCTCGAAAGTCTGGCGAATCGTCTCCCACTCGTGCATGGCGGCGGCTGTGGCTGCTTCCAAGTCGAAGTCGTCTTGGCTGTCGCTCTGTGGTGAGACCTCAGGCGGCGGGCTGAAGCCTTTGGGGATCGTGACGCGGCCAGTGGACGGCATCATGCCCACAAAGCCGGGAGGTGACTGGCCCTGGCCGCCGCCAGGCGCATCAGGCCGCTTCATCTTCAGCTTACGGGACCGGTCCCAGTTGGAGAAGTTGCACAGGCGACCGAGAAGGAGCATCAGGTGATCGTAAGTGCCGTAGCTATTGAAAATGTTAGTGGGAGAACTTGCATCTTTCCGGCGTGTGGGGGTCATGACTTACATAGCGTCGATCTTTCCGATCGGGGCACGAGGCGTGCACTGAGTCCAACAGCCATACTCCATGAGAAGAGGAGTGCCGCCGAGGATGCTCTGGTACACGTCCATCTTGCAGTACCACCAGAAGACATCCGCAATCAGCTCGTACGTCTCAATGTCTTTCTCGGTGTAATTCTGGGGAGCAGTCCAGGCGTGGGGCGCTGCCGAAGCCATCAGACCGGGCGAAGAAGCGTCATCGTAGGCGACTGGCAGGCCGGAGAGCTGGGCGACCAGTGCGGTGTCGACTTGGTCAATGTCTCGGTCGGCGACAATCGCGTTTCCAAATGGCTCCTCGCCCGTATCTGTTCCAAGGCTGTGGAGGAGTTGGCGTTGTTCACGCTTCAGGGCGACAATCTTCTTAGTCATGTCACGGATCGGAATCTCGCGCAGGATGGCCCTAGCACCCCATAGATGTTTGCACCACTTGTCGTGGTCCGAGTTCCAGACTTCGTAGAAGCCGAGCAGCATGGTCGCGGCCAGAGTTGCCGGCTGCACCCGCCGAGAAGGACTTCCGCAGTTGCGCGCAATACGCCGCAGGCTTAGATGGTAGTGCTTCATCGACGCTGTGTGAGGTGCTCCTTGAAGTCTCGCCATTTGGAGGGAGCCGAGAGCGAGCATTGCTTGAAGCAGAGCAGGGTGGTTGAGAGCAATGATTGGGAAGGTATCTTTTATAGTCAGTAAAAAAGTCTTCTAAAAAGGAGGCACGAACCCAGCTTATTATGGTCCACTTACAGGTCCAGATGTGTTGGCGAGACCGAGGCACAGGCTGGCCTTGGAAGATTGGCGAAGGGTCGAATGGCCGGCGTTCAAAGAGGGACATGCTAGGCCCAGTCACATTGACGAAATACCAGAAGACAGAAGCGGTCTGGGCGTCGTTGAGCGGCGAGTTTATCGACGACGGAACGTATGTTGCCAGCACATTGGCGTCTGCGAAATTCGAGAACGTGCGCATCTGAGTGCCAAAGGCATCGATAGGACGATTCTGCAGGCGCTTGGCGACAATGGCACCAAGGTCGTTGGACTCCAAGTGTTGTGCCTCGTCATCGGACTCCTCCTCCTCGTCATCAGATGCGATCATGGATGCGTCATCGTCAGGGAACCAGTACACGTTCTGCCCGTCAAACACATAACTAGTCGACTCGCCTGCCTCGTTGACAAAGTTCTGGACTTGGTCCTGAGAAGCCGGGGTCGCAGTGACGTCGGAAAGAGGCTCGCTGCTGCCGGCCCATGGGCCTGCGTTGACGGGAATCTGTGTTGCTGACGTATCGACGGGTGTGGGAACCGACTCATAGCTCACAGGCGATACTAGGCTTGGTGGGATATTTGGCGGATTGAAGGTGTTGATAGCAACATTGTCTGGGAGTGGCTGCTGCCATTGCTGTGGGAACGCCGTCGGGTCCATGTGTGGATCTGGTTGGGGCGGAACTTGTGGTGGCATGTAGGCCATCTGGTGCGGATGTAGTGGCATCTGCTGGTTTTGGTGGTAGACCTGGGGGGTCTGCTGGTGATGGAGAGGAAGCCCTTGCATGGGCATGGGCATTGGCTGCTGATGCATGTGATGCTGAAAGTGATGGGGCATACCAGTGGGTGACATGTCGGGCATCATAGGCGGCCGCGGAGCAATGAACGGAAGCGGTGCCTGGGCCTGCTGTGCCATATGCCGTGCGGGCCCGGCCATCTGTGCATTCATGAGCATGGCATGCGGCGGTGCATTTTGGAAGATGATGTTGCCCATGTGGTTGGTCTGGAAAGTGCCCATTGGGTCCTTAAACACAACGCGCTGATTGTATCCATCGCACTGCCGCTTCGACTTGATGCAATTATTGCACCTGGGCTTGGTCTCGTCGCACTTGATGCGTCTACGGCGACAAGCTATCTATTGTTAGCAAAAACACCAAAGTTGAGCACACTTTGATCCGTGGACGCGGGGCAATACATACTCAAGCAACCGGTCTTGGTCCGTTTCTTCACCGCAGGCTTCTTGCCCTGTGTTGTCTGGATGTTGTCTTGACCATCTGTGCCTGGTGCGCGGTTCGCGCCCGATGACCCGGCCTGTTGACCTTCCGACTCCATCTTGTCGTGAAGTGTGAATGTATAGATGAGTCACGACGGACGCCGTGAGCTGTTCACGGCTGGGTATCGTAGGCTTTTTCAAACCAACAACAATCGGTCGAGGGCTCGTATGATATTCTGTAATGACTGAAAGGATGCGGTATGAAGTGAGGTCGACTAGGGAGCGACGATGGATATTGAGACAGAGATCCTAGATAGTATGTCGAAGTATGGGAAAAGAAAATGACAATGGAAAAGACGGGGAATATCAAAAACGGAACGCGTCGAGCTCGTCACCCCGCAAGGATCGGAGGTCGTATAGAAGAAACAACGGAGGGGTGGCGTGCGGGTTGGTTTGTGAAGACTTGATTGTAAGGAAGCAGGAAAGTCAAGACGACGGTTGGTAGGAGCCTGACTTGACCTGGACGAAACCAGAGAGGGACAAAGTCACCTTGTAGCCCTCGACTGCTGTACTTGGCTTGATAGTGGTCGATAGTGTTCTGTGCACGTACTATGCACCACTGTGCACTCGAGGAACAAAGTCCGAAAAGCCAGTCTCCTGCTTGTCGAAACCGCACTTTACTCTCTCTCCTTCTCTCATCTGCAGTGCTCCTGTTCCTAGTGAGACAACGGACAGGGCTCAAGAAATCAACCGGCCGGAACAAAGCAGCAGGAGGGTCCTTTCGCGCCTGTGGGAAGCCGCGGTGCAGATATGGAGAAGGGCCGGCAGTGTGGAGAAAGGAAAGGAGCAAGGGCTGGGGGGGGGGGGGGGGGGGGAGAAGGAGCAAAGGAGAAAAAAGGTGACGGGGACCAAAAGGGAAAAAACAGCAATCGGTTAAGAAGTAAGGTACAGATTACGGATTAC
>WNYG01000082.1:0-131381 GCA_021396235.1 Sporothrix pallida
CCCCCCCCCCCCCCCCCCCCCCCCCCCCCCCCCCCCCCCCCCCCCCCCCCCCCCCCCCCCCCCCCCCCCCCCCCCAATCTAAATGCTAGTTTTAAACGGCTAGTGTTAGGGCGGATACTCGCTAATAGCTTCTAGTAGCTCCTAATCATCACATTGGTGGTTGCGCTATATTAGTTACAAGTGTTTAACATAAAACATAAGTTTATTGTTACACCATTAAAATATTAACCAAGTGGGAAAAAGCGATTCGAGGCAAGAGGTGCTCGATATTCTCCTGTATGTGTCGCCCAACACGCTCCCCAAAACAAAACAAAACGACCAAATCAACATTCTTATCGTTAAACATTTACTTCGAGCCGCCTATTTCTACCCCACCGCCTAAACCAACAAAATGGACATCGTCAATGCCACAACTGCTATTCCTGCAAGTGACATGCAGTTGTTGTTTGAGGGTGAGGAGTTGGTAACATGCACCGACAACCCATTGGACTGCGTAATGTTGCGGCCGTTGGCTAGCAAACAACCGCCAAACTGTTGAGCAATTGCTGATGAAGTCGAGTGATTCCGCAGGGCCTCCGGAACTTGGCACCATTCCCAGCAGTTGCTGGCGATGTGGACGGGGTTCGGCTCGCAGCATAGGGTCATCCACGGATCGGATGTGTTTGTGCCCGGGATGACGGCGTAAGTAATGTTTTGCGGGATGGGAAGGCCATCGGGGATGCTACCTGTAGGGCAGCTCGAGTTTGTGAAGGGGTCCATGGTTGCGGCGAAGTGAGGTTTTTTTATTATTCGTATGTGAGCACGTTTTTCGAGAATAATCGCGTACGCGTTTAGATCCCAAGGGCCCTTTTTGACATTTGTGGAGGGCTTGTGCGGGCGGCACGTTTAATAAGTACTTCATTACCTGTATATGTGTTGGCTGTGCATGCGCCCGATATGCCCTTATTGATGGCAGGTTGTTCAGGCTAAACTGCACCCTCGGGCAACAATCGTACCAAGGCATTGTCAAACATGGTTCGCATGGATACCCTGAGAGAGGAAGTCCCTTGGCACGCTGGTGGCACAGCAGTAGAATGTGACGTAAACTGGCCAGAGAGGGCAGGTACACATGAAAGAGTAGTGCTGGGCGGGAGATGAAGCCCGCCAAAACAAAATGCACCCCTGCATTGGCGAATGAAGAAGCGCGCAGCTCTGGCCACAACGAAGGAACCGAAGCCGCCCACCTTCTTACACAATGCTACGTCGTGGCATTTCCGCAAATCATGTGAGCTTTCTTTATCAGTGAATCAAGACATCTAATTTTTTTTTTTTTTTTTGAATATTCGCATCACTCCAGAACAACCGTGAATTCGAATGGCATTGTTTCCAGAGCATACCTGGCAAAGTAGGAGGTCCTAGACGAGGTTTGGTGTTAGATACAGAGGATGATACAGAGGCCACGTGTGAAGAAGGGAAGATACATACCACAGGCTTCGCTTCCCGGGCCCTGGTGGTCAGCATCGGGACGGACAATCAGCTCGTCCCGTTTGTACTTTTCCAGCTCATACAGGTGCTGGGCCCGCTCGACGTCGAGGGTGTCGTAGTGGGATGCGTGAAAGTCAAAACCTAGCGGCTTGTCGAGGAAGTGTGCCTTGAGGGTGGTGGTGGTGGTAGTCGAGGTAGAGCCTGAAGCGGCCATTCTGAACTCGACCCATTGCGTCTCGGTATGGTTGCCGGCCTCCTGGGGATATTCATACTGGACGGCCAGCTCGTCGACCGGGTTTGTAAACGTGCCAAAGCGCTGGGCATGCTTCTTGGCCTTGTAGCTCTCGCCGGGCCCGCGGCCGAACGAGGTGGCCGTCTCGAAGCCGGGCACAAGCGACAGAGAGAGGCCGAGGTGCGGCAGCGTGTCGGGCAAATTAAGATGATGGCTGTCTGGGCCGGGCCGGCCAGCGACGGAGATGTGCAGCTGCGGGCCGCAGAAGCGGTAGGTGGTGGTCGTCATGATGCACCACTCGAGCGCGACGGGGGCGAACCGTTGGCGGCAGCGGATGGTGGCTGTTTGGTTTTTGTGCGCGGCGTCAACGTACCAGGAAACTTGTCGCGTGTACGGGCGCGCATACTTGACTTCCTTCTCGGCCCAGTTGGCGCCGACGGTCACATCGTTGTCTGTCGGCGCACGGTAGATGGACAGCGCGGGCCCTGTGTGCAAGATCTGGACTGTGTCGTCGACGGTGCCGGGCTTGGGCTTTATCCACGACGCGAGCCGGCCACGGACAAGATCAAAGGTCCAGCGAGTACACGAGCCGGTGGGACTGAGAGACTGGATCTGCAAGAGGGTACTCGACAGCTTCTCGATGGACATTGTGTAAGGCGATCTTGCGTCGGTGTTGCCAATGCTTGCAGGAAGAGTGACGGGGACGACATGGTGGAGAGGAATCTGGAACCAGGCAACTTCGTGGCCGGCGTCGGCCCAGGGTGTCTTTTCTTTCAGAGTGAAGCTCAACTCCAGGTAGGAGGCCTGAACTTGTGTCATATCTTTGATCGTTTCTAGGGCGGATGCCGCGCTTTCCATACTCCTTGGCAGCGACGCGTGTCAGGCCGACGACGCCGTGCTTGCTGGCGCCGTATGCGCCGTGCAGCGCAAGGCCCGTGGTGCCGTGGATCGACGCCATGTTGACAATGGCGCCGCCGTCCGCGATCACGCGCAGCTCGGCACACAGGCAGTACATGCAGCCGGTGGTGTTGACACTGATAATCCTGTCCCACTCGTCGTCGTCGAGGTCGGCCGTCGCGCGCTGGCCGTGGTGCTTGCCGATGACGCCGGCAATGTTGGCGGCGCCGCGCGCCTGGAAGTAGGACGCTGTTGCGGCGAGGGCATCGACATCAACGTCGGCAACGCACACTATGCCGCCGCGCTCTGAAAGCAGCTTCGCCGTGGCCAGGCCGATGCCACTCGCGCCGCCGGTAACGGCATAGACCTTTGGAGTGGCCGGGCTTGAGGTGGAGTCGGAGTTGGAGTCCGAGGTCGAAATTGGCAATGACATGACCGTGTAAGTTTGTCGTTGTCAAGTTGACGGACGACAAGGTCGACGACAAAGTCAACGACGAAAAACAAAACAAAAAAAGAAGAAAAAAAAAAAGAAAAGAAAAAGAAGAAAGAAACCAAAATATTGGTCAACAGACGCTTAGACGGATGCGACAGACGCGACGGAAAACACGGAAAAGAAGAGACGGAAATGATGTAAATGGTATAGATGCAGCACTAGCGGCCCGGGCGCCGGGCGAACCATCGGACTCCTTCACTCCGTGCAGATTCACAGTACAGAATAATACCACAACAATACGACAGTATACCGTACTAAGCCTAGGCCATGTGACCCCCGCACTCCCGACACAATGTTTATTTTTTATTTTCTTGCGCGGCTGTTGCCGGGGGTTTTATTGGTGGAACTACGTTGATGGAGTAAGTCTTGTCTGAGCTGATGGGTATCCACGGCTATTAACCTGAGCCTCGCCCGTCTTTGCTGGCACTGTCCTGGCCTTTTCCATCTGGCCTGCCACTGGTTCCGTCTCTGGTTCCGTCTCGAAATAAGTAGAGCGGGACAAGGAGAGGGTTAAACACGTACACACAAAACGAAGACGAAGACGAAGACAACAAGGCGGTTGCGGTTATGGCTACGACGGAGATGCACGCGACACGCAAACGACGACGAGATCCAGGACGGATGCGTGTTACGCGTGCCAGTGACAGATGCAAAAAGTAGGCGGCCTTTCTTGATGCAACCTACAACCGCGGCAGGGCAGCCCCAGACAGCCTCAACCGGCCGCCACTGCCGCATGCCAGTGCTGGATCTATATCCGAGGCGGCAGATACCGGTTCCCAAGCGCACACTTCGCCTGTCCGGCAGCAAGCTACTGAGTCGTCTCCAATTACGGACCCGTTGCCGGATCCATCGCCGTCTGGTAGCAACGCTGCCCAGTGTGCCTCTCCAAGACCAGAGCCACAGCCAGGATCGCCCGAGGGCGTGCAGGTTGATCTTGAAGGGCACTATGTAGGCCCGTCGTCGGGGATCTCGCTGCTGCTCCCGACCCAGAAGCCGCCGGATCGGAACCAAAGGCACGCCATTTCGCTGCCGGACGGGTGTTCCCTCTTTACGTTCAGCGACTCGCCGCTGCCTGGCGTCGATATGGCGGATATTGTCGATGTGGACCACGTGGACCATGTAACCGATTTTCAAACCAACCTGGACTCGGTGTTTACCTTCCACCTCGGATAGCACCTGGCTCAAGCTTGCAACGGATGCTTGTATTTAGATAAAAGCATTTTCCCTTCTCGAATGGCCTTTTGTTTTGTAAAAATAGGGTTATTTTTTGGGTTATATATTTAAATTATCCATAGGCATACAATATGTTCAAAATAAAATCAAAATAATTAAACGACTTCAAATACAACAACCATGTTCACCCCTTTGGACATTAGCCAGTTCCTTGGGCCCTGGAAATTTGTGCTACACGGACATGCTCGCAGGCGGGCCCAGATAGCTCTCCCGCACACCCCCCAGATCGACCACTACCTTTTCCAGCATAACGCCGTGCGTCAGCGGACGGTACTTGACCGTGTGGTGCAGGCCCGGCGTGGCATGGCCCAGGCCAAATGTGTGCGTCCGTTTCCACACGCCGTCCTGGACAGCCTCGGACCAGCCGGGCGGTAAGTCGCCGACGGTGGCAGGGTCGTCCAGCAGACGCGTGGACGTGTGCAGCTCGTCGTCCAGGCCAATGTCGTAGCGCAGCAGGTGGCCGGGGCGGGGGTTGGTGTCGAGTGCCAGGGTGAAGTAGAGGGTGATGCGGGGGGCTGTTTCTGAAAAGAGATAGACGGGGTACTCGAGGAAGGCAATCTTGTCGTTTTGTTTGTTTTCACCTTCTTCTCCTTCTTCGGCCTCTCGCTCGTGCAAGGCATCCGCCAGCGCCACGGCACCACAGCCCGTGCGGCCGAGGAATGGGTGGTGCTCGTAGTGTGGAGGCAGGGGCAAGACGGCGCCGACGTCAATGGACACGTAGCCGTCCGACTCGACAAACATGCGGCTCCGGTCTTTTCTGGCCACCAGTGCTGCCGGCACGCTTCGCTGCACGACCGGCAGATGGACTTGCTCGACGTCGCCGCGCGTCGACACAATGTCAATGGCGACCGTACCGTCGAAGCCGGCCGGCACCCTGTCCCAGTCGATGCTGACGTGCACCCGCTGGTCTTCGTTTTCGTTGTCGTTCCCGTCCCGGCCGACCGTAAGACTTCCCGACGAGGGCGAGATTTGCACCCAGTCGTAGCCCACCTTGGCCACCGCCCAGCCGGCCGACTTTGTGCCGCGCAGAAACACGTCGAAAGACCGCCGGGCCGGGCCGTACGGACACATCCTCGGCAGCGTCAGGCCGGGCACGAGATCGCCACGGCTGGGCTGCGTGCGGTCCGACTCCTCGTTGATTAGGCCCGGCCGCACGCCGGCATGGCCCTCGACAGCCACGCCCACAAAACCCACCGCCGGATTGGAGTCCTGGCGGCGCTGCACATAACAGAGGCCCGTCACCAGGTCGCGCGACGGGTCGTGCCACGTGTCGTCGACGTAGCCGTAGTGCGGCTGGCGCATCATATGCTTCCATTTCCCGCCGCCTTCGCCTTCGCCTTCCCCGTGGTACTGCTCGGCGAGCGCAAAGTCCTGGTCAAAGAGGTCGAGCACGCGCCGCGCCAGCGTGTTGGTCGAGTTGCGGCGCTGGCGGCCGTACAGCTGGTTCTTGGCCTGGGCCACGCGCAGCGCCACGTAGATGGATGACGCCTTGATCGGATGCAGTACAAGCTGGAAAAAGGCGGCCCTGCTTGGGGGGTGCATTGCGCCCATCAAGGCCACTGCGCGTGCCTCGAGCCGGGCAAAGCGCTGCACGATGGTCTCGGCCTCGTCGTAGTGGAGCAGCGAAAACGTGTCGGCGTCAATGTGCTCGTGGCGGCGCAGGGCGAGTAGGCTGTCGTGGTCTTGAAGGATGCCAGCAATCTCGGCGGCCATCTTTGACTCCTCCTCCTCCTCCCCCTCTTGGGAAAAGAACCTCCCCGCGTACGCTTCGAAAAACGACGATACGCAGCCGGGCGTCGCAAACTTGGACATGTCCCAGGCCATGGCCATGACAAACGTCAGCGGCAGCTCTTGCGGCTTGATGTCGCCCACGTTGACGACCCACACCATCTGCGCGCCGCGGTCGTAGGCGGCACGAAACTGGCTGTACAGCTTGCCCTGACGTTGTTAGAGGGAGCGGAGAATAAAAGGAAGGAACGATCGATGACGACTTACACAAGACGTCGTGTTCAGCCACTTGCAGCTCCGCGGATGGCCGACATACTCCACGTGGTAATAGATCTAGAGTGTCAGTCTTCAGTAATGAATATCGAATTAAACATGGCACATCCGTCTGCCACTTACTCCTGCGCCTCCACTGCGCTTTCTCTCTTCCTCCGTGGGAAGCCGCCGGATGGTCCCGAAGTTGTCGTCGGCAAACAGCAGCGTCACGTCGTCGGGCACCTGCAGCCCGTTCTCGTAGTGCTCCTGCACTTCCTTGTACAGCGCAATGAGTTCTGCGAAAGAAAGGGGGAGGTGAGGCGTTAGTACCATGGCAGGAAAAAAAAAAACCAAAACAACCAAAACAACCAATGGTGTCCCATTGCTGCAACTCACGATGCGGCGCTTTGCCTGGTCCGTGGCAGTCCTGGATGATCTGGCGCTGGGTGTTGACGACGTCCTGCAGCGTCTCGAGCGGCTTGTCGGCAACGATGCCCGAGTCGCCCGCGCCGCGCATTCCAAGCGTCAGAAACGACTCGTACGGCGCTGCACGCTCCACGCCCTCTTTGAAAAACGTCTTGATATTGGCCTTGTTGGTGTTCCACGACCACTCGTTTTCGGCAACACCCCCATCACCGTCGCGCGCAAACCACTCCGTCGTCGACCGCTGCATTGGCTCGTGGTGCGACGTCGACATGACAATGCCATACGTGTCGGCCAGCTGCTGGTTGCGCGGGTCATCGACAAAAAAACTGCTGCCGGGCTGCGGATACCCGGACCACATGGCCGGCCACAGGAAATTGGCCTTGAGCCGCAACAGCAGCTCAAAGACCGTCCGGTAGAACTCGGCATTGTACTTGGGGCCAAACGTCGCGTGCACCCAGCTCGTCAGTGCCGGCGCCTCGTCGTTGATGAAAAAGCCGCGGAACCGCACGCTGGGCTCGCCGTGGACAGTCGTGCGCGGCAGCGCGTAGACCTGCGCGTGCCTCTTGACCGGCACGTCGGCCCACCAGTGCCACGGCGAGACGCCAATCTGCTCGGTGAGCGTATATGTGCCAAAGATGGCGCCTCGCTTGTCGCTCCCGGCAATGACAAACAACGTGTTTGCCAGCCGCCCCAAACCAGCCAGCCCGGGCACAGCCTCCGTCTCCACGCAGCTCGTCACAAACGACTCCCACTTGCCTGCCACTTGACCCACCGAGGCCGCCTCGGCCAACGACACATTGCGAAAATACCTGCAACGTTCAAGGCTGCCCACGAGGATGGCCACTTCGGCTCTGTCTTCGACTTTGCCTTCGGTGGAATCTGTCGTGCCGTGCACGATGTCCGACTTTGTGCCAGTGACCCTTTCCAAGTCGACTGCCAGATTTCCAACCGCAATGTGGATGCCCTCATAGTCGTCCGCGTCAACCAGAATGAGTGCGCCTTTCAAGTCCACATGGCCCGGCCCAGGCGTGAACGCCACAATGGGAGTTTCAAACATAGCTGTGAGAGATCAGCGAGCATCAAAGCTGTCAGTTGAACGTTGTTTGTCGAGACCGGTCGCTATTGAAATGCAGTACAATAACGCTGCAGAGATTACTGCAGTCTTTTTTTGACCGGCTGCTATATGTTGTTTTATTGGCAGTGCCCAATGTTGCTTCTATGAAGTCAATTCCTGGTCTGGATGGTTGATGGTTCAAGTTCCGTTAAAGAGTCACTAACATCCGTTTCTGTGGGGCCTAAACGGGTCGTGTTAGTGACTACGCTAATTACAGTAGCACTGCGCTAGTGGCACAGTTTCCGTCAACCTGGCACGTTTTCCGTCGTGTGTTCCGTTCCACATCCGTTCCGTGACATCGGAGCAGGTCTGCGGCTGCCCACGTACGCTAGTCATTGTATTCTAGGATGCTTCTTTGTAACGACTTCCTTTCTCTACATACCCGCCGGTAGCATCTGGGAGTTCAGCCGGTTCTCCGCACTGTAACAGTCTTGTATGGAAAATAAGCGATTGCAATTGTTGCAGTCGTTTTCGCCTATGCACTTCCCGCTCTCGGTTCTGACCCGTGCCCATGGATACTCTCCACACGGTTGAACTATTAGCCTGTCAGCCCTTCCCTCCCGACGGCACTCGACTTTTCGCTGAAGTAGACAAAGCGTGGCTTTTCCGTCGGCGATGCGATTTTCCATCCAACAACAACCAGTATCAATTAACAACCATCCACGACAATTATTTTACGACAATTATTTCCCAAGAAAGCACGACAGAAACTCATCTCCTTGGAGATCTTCCCCGCGTTCTGATGTCACAACCCGGGGTCTCCTCATTTTATGTAGGAGAGAAGCATGCATGGCATGTCAGGTTTTGACTCTGCGAAGTAAGCGAGGCCGACGATGGTTCTTGACCTTATCCTGTGAACAAAACATTCAAACTTGATTGCAATGGACAAAATACAAAGGATAAACAGAAGAGAGATAAAGTATAAGACAACATCATAAACCGCGCCTTTATTATTTCAAACTTTTGAATAAATCAAAATCCACAAAACACGACACGACAGCAAAATACACGATGCTGTCTCACATACTCGTCCTCGCCTTTGCAATCTTCCGTGCAGTTTTTGCTGCCAACTCCTTGATCGTTCCAGGCGGCGTGTGGACGGACACTGACGGAAACAAAATCAATGCCCACGGTGGCCAGGTCTTTCAACGCCCGGGAACCTTTTACTGGATTGGCTATGCGCTCAATGGCACAACAAGTATTGTCCCTCCCCCGGGCCTACTCGCCTATTCTACCAATGCCATACTAACCAACAATACCAAGACACCGGAGTACTCGTCGACAGATCTGCTGAACTGGAAGAATCTCGGTTTCGTATCGACCGTCACGAGCATGTGGCGGCCAAAGTATGCCAAACCGAACAACGACTATTGGGTTCGTCCATCCCATGTCTCTTACCTCGTGCCTCTTCACTCGAGACACGTATAACGCGTGTGTAAGGGTTGCTCATCCAACTCTGCAAATCAGATCTACGGCCAAATGTCACGTCTAGTGTAGGGCCTACGATCGTCGTCTCTGGCCTCCGGCTATGCCAAGTATGGCACTGCAACCGTCCTACCACCGAACAACTACACCTATTCAGACACGGGCATGTTTTATGACCCAACAAGTAAGATTGGCCCCTACCTAAACTCGTTCAATGTATATGCACAGCGACAATGCCCTGACACGATCGTCCAGGCAAAACCTACTACATCCTTTCCAGCGCAGACCACAACATTGTCCAGATCAATGCGATTCACAGCAATGGATCAGTTGGGGACATGGTCAACAACCTCAGTACGTATACGTATATCAACGCAGTTTTTGCTTGCATAACATAGACCCTGGGCTAATCACAACTTTTTTCTCTGAATTAGAGGTCGGCGCATATGAAGCTCCAGGCATGTTCACCGTTGATGGCTACTATTTCCTGATTGTTTTGTCCAAGACAGGATATACCGCCAACCCAAACCAACTGTTCTACGCTACGAGCATCAGTGGCGCCTGGTCCGGCCCTTGTCCCATTGCTCCGCAGAGCACCAACACGTATGGGTCACAAAACACGTTCGAACTCGTCATTGTAGGCAGCCAGGCGAACGCCTATATCTATATGGGTGACGCGTGGCTCGATAAGGGTTCGGACACGTCAAACTATGTTTGGCTTCCCATGAGTGTCGACACCAAGTGAGTTTTGTTGCTAGCTGCCATCTTGGGGAAATATGTCTGGCCTTCCATACTGACTATGTGGTTTTTCAAGGACTGTCAATGTGACATTGGATTATCATTCCATGTGGAGGGTTGATGTCAACACTGGTGTTATTGCCTATCCAACAACCAAGAAACGCTACGAGGCCGAGGATGCCCTCTTGACAGGCCGTGCTGGTGAGTATCCATTTCCTGCAACTGAAAAAAAAAGAAGAAAAAAAAGTTACTCGCCGTCAACAGCAACTAACTATTCCACCAAAATAAAAGCTGTCACGGACTGTGAACACTGCACAAGCAAACAATCTGTGCATCAAGGCATAATGGACTTCCAAATCCTCTCCTGTCTTCGTTCATATTTTGTACCAGCCTACAAACAGATACTAATACTTTGTACACCGACAGTCCATCCCACAAGCGAGGTCATATTCCACAATGTGACTAGAAGTGGGTCGTTGGAATGGTTCTCGTTCCACTACACAGCCGAAAACCCATCCAGTGAGCATCATATAACCAACAAAAATTGCCACAAAAACGACAACGAAATGTGTTAATTAACCACGTGTGTTGTGTACTAGACGGAGATGCATATGTATATATCAACGACAACACTGAGCCGATCTATCTATCTCAAGTCAATCGATACGCAGGCCACCACTCGAGCGTTCCGCTCCAGATCCAACTCAAGACTGGAGCCGAAAACACCGTCAGATTCGGTTTGATTGGATCTCCGGGTAAGCAAGGTTGCCCATTTATGCAGACACGGCTTCTTTGAAGCGGACGCTAATATGCTTCGTCCTCTTTGTAGATTTCGGACTGGTTCTGGATGCCATCGAAGTCCACAACGACTAAAGAGAACGTCTGGTCTACGTCACACATGGCGAAAGAATAAACATGTCAACATTCAAGCCCTGTTCCGAACGAGACAGCCTCACACACCATTATGTACGGCTCCTGAAGGGCTGCTCTGCTCTTGAAAATCTTCCACTTTACTCTGCATTGTGCCATAGAATAATCTTCTTCTAGTTAACATCACGATATAACTAAGTATATAATGGCTAAATTGGAAAGAGAGGAAGTTTGTCATGCACCTTAAAATATAATATTTAAAAGATTCCGTTCGTCAAATACATTTAAATACTACACTACATTATTCGTATCCAATCAAAATTCGTATACCGCTTGAAACTTCTCTCACGTCACCTAAATCAACAAAGTAAACATTACCAATGCCACAGCCACCATTCCCGCCAACGACATACGGTTGTTGTTTGACGGCGCCGAGTTAAAAACGTGGATCAGCAGTGCATTGGATACCGAAAGGTTGCGGTGTTCGGCTGTCAAACAACCACCAAAATTGCTCAATATTTGTGCTTGGGTCGTATGGTTTTTGAAGTGGTCGGGGATCTTGCACCACTCCCAACAGGTGCTGGCAATGTTGACCGGGTTTGGCGCGCAGCAGTTGACCATCCATGGATCGGACTCATTGGTACCCGGGATCACGGCGTAGGTAATGTCACTCGGGATGTTGAGTGCATCTCCTTCGGGGCTACCGTTTGTCGGGCAGCTCTGGTTTGTAAAGGGATCCATCTTGCTTGTTTGACTGTGAGGATCTTTGAGAATTCCCTTATTGGACGTCTGTAGGGTTGACTGTTCATTTTCAGGGTCTTCCTGAAATACCTGGGTTGAACGTTATCTTTATAAAGAACGGTAGCATGAACGACACAGTGGCTGGGCTGTTTTGCTTCTTAGGCTAATAGCATCACGGCCCTTCGTAAGTGTTGTGGTATTCTGCGCCTCATAGCGGCATTGTCAGATATATCTACAGTCACGTGTGAAGCAAAACGCGCGCAGAAAGTCATTATCTTTTGATATAACAGACTTTGCTGCCTGGACGCGGCGCTTGGTATTTAACCGTTCGCTTGTTGTCCCGTGTCGTGGCATGTCGCTTCCTGCCAGAAACGACATTGTTGCTAGGTTGCCGCTCGTGTGCGCGCAAAGCTTACCCGACGGGAGACAACTAACGGTCAATTGTATATGCGATATATATGTCATTTCACAGCCAACCGACAGAGGCCAGCTTACAAAGTGGCCCAGCAGGCTTGAGCCCTAACCACGCGGGTCGGTCGAATAACTTTCGGGCACCACATCAACCTTGTCCCTTTACTCAGAAGCATCCCCACGTGATGTCCAATAAGTATCTTCGAGGTAGGCGAGACCAGGCAGTTAAGTCAACAGACTCAGGCCATATTACTGAGTTGCAAGGGGAGTGACAGTTCCTTATATAGCTTCACAGCCAACAACCTCAATTTTTATCGTGTCTATACTCGTAGTCTATTCGGTGAGGCGAATGCATCTAGCATGCTTGTAGCTCATGGAGGGTGTGTGAACTTCATTGCAGTGGCAAGAAACTAGACTTACATACCTTGCTCACGTGGTCGGTGACTATTGACTCTATTCGTGGCGCGAAACGCAATACCGCGTTAAATTGACTCTACGACGGTCTATTAATTTCGTCACAAGAAGCAGGCTTCCGTGAAGATCTACCTTTTCATAGATTCTTTACGAGTGCCGGGGTGCATGTCTTTATGTTACGGTATTCACATATTATCCTGCCTTTCACCTTTGTCTTGATCGTTGCATGTCATAGGGCAAAATGTTAACAGTAATCATAACTCGATAATCGTTTACTGTACAAAAAAGCAAAGTCTCGAGCAATTTCAAATCAACGCTCTGCAAAAAAAAACTATGCCCCCTTTTCGCAAAACTTTCTTGGACGCAAACCAACAAGATAGATACAGTGAGCGTAGCGCAGTTTAAGTAAATGAAATCTTCGCCAATAAATATATTGACACGGTCATGTAGCTAGGCACCTTACTATCCGCAACTTTCGTCTCCGAATACATAGGTGGCGGACAAGCCAGCCCTGAACTGAGTTCAGAATACATTCCACTTGCCAGCGATGTCTAGACATGTTTAACTTACACATCTCAAGTGTGTAAATTACGATGCATTTTTAATACTCTTTTGCATGCCGGCTCGGCCGGGAACTAGCGAGGAAGGATGCTATTGGAACTCACCCCGATTGCAACCGCTTTAAAGCCTGTTGTCTCGACCATGGCGGGGGGAACTCATACTATTCACATCTAGAGATATGATTCGAGTAGCCACAATCACATATTTAACACAGCCAAGTCAGTAAGAGATTCAGACGAGGTATTTGCCATTGTTGATCTTCTTGGCACCCCGGAGTAAAACCTCATGCCATAGAGGGCTGAATTGGTCTGGCCAATTACCGACAATGAAAGATTGCATACAATGGGTGGCTGCTTGCCCGACAAAACGCCACAAAATTGACAACCAGAAGCGAGCCTGCAGATACGAAGTCGACTGCAGGCCTGTACATTTCAGCACAACTGACAGATGCCTTGGGAAAAGAGTGGGAAAGACTCGAGAAGACTGAGACAGAATGTGGCACTTTCTTTAACAGGGCAGTAGACTGTCGATTTATTGTATGAGTAGATACTGTAGTATGAGACCATACGGCCAAGGTAGTGGAAGACTATTTGAAGACATGAAGCGATGAAGTATAATAACACACATATTAGGACTTGGAAGAGAGGGATGGAGACTTGGCGTTAACGACAGAATGGGACACAAGCACAAGAAGACAACGAGTGGACTCCGCTATTTGCGTGTTGGACGACCTGTCGTATCCTACTAACCCAATGTCAAGCCACAGTACCGTCGTACTCCGTAGACATGTGTAGAAAGCAAGGAGAATGGGCACAAAATTGTGTCAGAAATTACGCTTTTCTGTGAGGGATCAGAGGGTTGCATCAGAAGGAAATGCGACGGTGCGGGAAACGAAAAAAAGCTTGGGCTTTCTAATTCCAGGCGGTTCACCGTTTTATGCTTACAGTGGTGAGCGAAAAATAAGCTCAATTTGCGCTACGACAAGAAGGATTTGGTTCCTTCGGCCTACATTTTAGCATCGTAGAAATTGTCGCCAGCGTTAGTGAAGTCGTCGAAGATGCTCTTTTCACGTATAAGAAGAAAAAGGAAAGAATAAAAAGAAAATAGTGAAGCTTTCAAGTTTAGAGTATTTGTGCCCAAACTGGGGATAGTTCTGAGACCCGACGGGCCGTTAAGAACATGTTTAGCGACCGTTGTTGGTTATTGCTATTTACTGCCAAAAGACGTTAAACGGCCACCACCAGCCCGAGTCAAAATGGCGCTAGAAAACGCTTGCCCCCTAGGAAAAACGTGCCACAACGCGCTTACTGGAACATGTCGTCTCTTTTGGTATCTTATTTCTTTGCCTCTTTGAAGAATCTTTGGAGACAAAAAATACTCAACTGACTTGCTTCCACAACGTATGCTGCCCGTCAGGAACCAGGGACAGGGACAGAGAAGCGACAATCGTAGATGAGCACTGGCTCGACTGGCGAGTATGTTTTGTCAAACGTAGATCAAAGACAGTGTCCACTGGATGGAGAACATCACGTCAATTCGGCGCGAATCGCTTGCAGACCCATGCCACCACAAAAGCAAGAAAGAGCAAAGACAGGGAAGTGTGAAACAAACGGTTCGACAGGAAGGAGCGTCGGGCAAGACAAAGGACAAGAAGACACAAAAAAAGGAAAGATATAGCGCAGGCAGGTGCCCAAAAGATACAATCAATCTCCGCCGCCATGGCCGAGGCTGAAGACTGAGCCTGCATGTCTTCCGTACTTCCTCTACTACCCCATGACTCTTGCCCGCTTTTCCTCCTCAATATTGTGAATGCTGGCGTCCATCAAATATTAGTTTTGGCATTAGAACAGGACGGTCGGTGACAGGTCGAGCCCGGAGGATGTATCAACTACTGTCATTCGCCGGTATACCTTTTTATTTTGTCCCTCTTTCTGTCTCTGGCGCGATTAGGGTCCTTCTTCGTTCTTGCCCCTAACGTCGCAAAAGTACCTGCCGGTTGGGAAAGAACTATCAACCTTTTTGGAACGAAGGGACATGTAGATGTAGCAAAGGGAAGGCGCCGTGGCATGTCACTGCGAGCACATGGCAGGCGCGACCCTATGTATCTTGCCCTCCATCCACTTGCCATGCAGATACGCCCACGCACCATCTTTGCCTCGCAAAATGAGTATGCCAGCGCGAGCGCCTCCCCCTTATGAGTGCTTACCATCTACGGAATTCGAAGTACTCTTTTGGGATCTATTGTGCAACGCTGGCAGGGGTGACAGGATGCAGTGGACCTGGAAAGCGAACCCTTTCAGAATGCTGACAGCCCTATCCCAATCCTTCCTTCCGTCGTATATTGGGTCCCGTTCCTTCGTCCAATACTGCTCACCCCCCAGTCGTTCCTTCCAGATGCATATTCTCGTTCCTCTCGTACTTTGTTCTCTTTCTTCTCTCTGTCCCGAATTTTGTATCTTTCTTTCACCTTTCCTTCTTGTTTTCTTTCACGTCGATTCGACACTCACTTGCCAAGGAGTGCTTTTCCTCCCCAACGACGCACCACCGACATGTGATCCGGCATCGATACCACTCCACAACGTCCCTCTTTCCTCCTTCTCGACGCTCTTTTAACCTTTTTACCTTATCCATCTGACTTTCTCGACTTCCCCGGCCCTTGTCATTCGGTACCGTTCGTACCCATATCCACACGTATCACCACCCCGGTGCGGAGGCTCTGCCGTTCTTTGCCACCAAGACGATCCGCAGTGATCGTCAACAATCAACCTCACCCCTGTGTGCCGTCGAGTTCAAGTTCGGTTCACTCCAGTATCCTGTAGACGACAACATCGATAAATCCCTCCCATCCACACGACAGCCTCGCCCATGGCTCCAAACGCCCTCTGGTCCGGCCGGCCGGCATACGACCAAGTCCCCGCCGACGAGGGGTCTGCAGAAGAGATGGAAGAGAAGAAGAGTATTACAGCGACGGAAGTTGGCAGCAGTGGAAGTAGCAGTAGTGGCAGCACGACCGATGTCGACCCGGAAGCCGATGCCGGGTATCCCGTCATCCGTGAGAAGTCCCGGTTTGCCGGTGCACCCGGCGGCATTGTCGGCACTGCCCTGCTCTTACCGCACCTTGCTATCCGCTTCACATACCTTTGTTGGCTGCTGGCCACACAACCAATACGGCGAATCTTCGGCCGGGGCCGTGTCGGTTCATCGATATCGTCCGAGTGGCCAGCCCTGTACAACCAACTCGGTGCATTCAAGGTCTTGGTGCCATCATTCCTGCATCCTGTAGACCCGACCGCAGCTGCTTCACCGCGGAAACTGCACCCGACCGCTTGGCTTGATGGTCTCCGCGGCATGGCCGCCTTCTTCGTCGTCTGGAACCATGCCAGCGTGCTGTGGTTCGGCTGGCACATCCACAACGGCTGGGGCATCAACGCCAACGAAAAGTGGCTGATCCAACTGCCTTTCCTCCGCCTTTCCATCTCCGGTCCTCCCCAGGTCGCCATCTTCTTCGTCATCTCGGGATACGCCCTGAGCTACAAGCCGCTCAAGCTGTCCCGCATGGGCAAGTTTGCAGATGCGTACGAGGCCATCGGTTCGTCCGCTTTCCGCCGTTGGCCTCGTCTCTTCTTCATGCCTGTCGTCATCACCCTTTTCTCCGCCACTATGACCTACCTCGACTGGTACGGCACCACTGGATGGTCCGGCACGGCCATCTCGTCTCGCCGCCCGCCCCGTGAAGGTACCTTCTGGGGCCAGATGGCACACTGGTGGCCGAGTGTTGTAGCCCTGGTCGACCCGTTCTCCAAGAACATAAAGCGCGGAGGCCGTTATGCCTATGACCCCTTCCTCTGGACACTACCCGTCGAGTTCGAGTGCTCTCTCATGCTGTTCTTGTGTCAGGCCTGCTTCAACCGCATCCGCCCCAACGTCCGCATCATCTTCATGTTCTGCCTCGCCATCTTCACCATGAAGTACATCTACTGGCAGTACTTCTTGTTCATCGTCGGCATGATCGTCTGCGACTTGCAGTTTGTCGCTCAAGAAAAGGAGCGTACCGGTGCGAACTCTGCCGCGACATCTTCTCTCCCGACTTCGGGTCTGCTTGGCGCTTTGGCCACTTTGTACACCCGTGGCCGCCGTTTCGCCTCGCGCCACCAGACCGCCATCGGCATCTTCTTCTTCATCCTGAGCCTGTACATCCTCTCGACCCCCGAGGCCATCCGCGGCGCCGTCGGCACCCCCGGCTTCAGGACCATGATCCATTACGTGCCGCAGCACCACCAGTCGACGGGCAACACCGACTACTTTTGGGTCCCCATCGGCGCCGCCCTCATCGTCTTGACGGTCGATCGCACGCCCGCCCTCCAGGCTTTGTTCACCCACCCGTTCCCCCAGTATCTCGGCAAGATCAGCTACAGCATGTACCTTGTACACGGCCCAATCCTCTTTACCGCCGGCCACTGGTTCGTGCGCCAGACGACCGCACTCACGGGCCTGGACACGCAGGTCCGGTACGGCCTCGGTGTGGCGCTGTCAGCCATCCCGCTCTGGACCGTGCTCGTCTGTACGGGCGACCTGGCCACACGGACTCTCGACAAGTGGTCGTTGAGCCTGGGCCGGCTGCTGTATGAGCGGCTGTCGAGCCGGGGTCCGGTGCAGGCGGAGGCTGTGCTGCCGCGGACGAACTAGAGGTGCTATCACCGATGTCTAAAATCACGTTGATTGTATCTCTGTTTCCATATTTTATCATTTATTAGCATATCGTGTTCACGTATCTGTTTCATTTGTTATGGGGCGTTTGGGTCTTGGTTTTTATCTTCATAGATTCTCTCGTGGGTTTCTTATCAAATACAATCCTATTACCTTTTCTATGCGCTCTCCGCTGCTTGTTGTGCTGTACATAATATCTCCGTCGTGAGACATGCAACGATGAAGAATCTGTGCAGCATCGATTTTGCACCGGAAATATCCACGACACGATGTCTGCTCGTCACGTCACGGCACGTCACGCTATGATACCTACCCTTCCTCCAATGTCAATCACTTGCCGGAACCAGTTTCAAATTGCGCATCGAACTAAAAACAGGTAAACAATGCTACACAGTACATACAAAGGAGACTGACAGTCATTCTGTCCCAGAGAAATGGGCAGAACAACAGCCGTCGAAGCCGTCGGCACACCGTCAACGCTGATCGACACCGAGTGGAATACTGTGGTCCGTCATTGCAAGCGATGCAGCACGTCAACACCCAAAAGGCAAAACGAGGCAAGCAGGCACTTGACCTTGGGTGCCGGCATTCTTTTTTGTTTTCGTTGTTTTCTAGCTCATAGACTAAGACGGTGATCGTCCTCTCCTTTTTTCTCCTTCTTTTCCTCTTTCTCTCTCTGTCTCTTTTGTTTTCTTCACTTTTCCTTCTAGCATGGAGCATGACACTCAACAATGATCAAAGTTGGACCTCTGCTAGTTTTTATCCAAAAAAGTGTAAAATACTTCACGCTAAACAAAAGGGCGCCGTCAATGATACTAACACCAGCACCAACACTAGGGGGGTATTCGCGTCGCGAGTCACTTTGTCAACAAACACAGTAAACGACACCTGATATTGTCGATGGGGCTGCCTCGAAAGTCAATAAACTGCTTGCTCACAGTGGTGAAAGTCTTACCGAAATTTTCGTGTTAAATTCTTTATTGTCGGGGCAGATCGTTCCATATTCTATCTTTTTTTTTCATTGCCCAGCCGCCTATGTTCACCACTCGCTACTCGGCTACCACAGAACAAAAGGTGGTGAGGTAATCGTACTTATACATCAGTTTCGGGGCGGTGCTGTGGATTCGCTGGAGCATATCGCCCTTTGGCCCACCAGTGAATTTGCACTTACAGTGAGGGCCGTAGGCAACATCCGCAAGAGTTGTGTTCTATTTACATTGGTGAAGACTTCTATGGAATTTTGAGTGCTCGTTTTCACATCATATGCACATAACGGGATTGATTTCCGAAGGTTGTGTTGTGGTCGTTTGACACATGTGAGGAATGCAGATTCGGTTTATTCGAATCTAACAAAACAACAGTAAGGCCAGGTGCAGAGGTACGAAGGTACTTACATCTAACAAGCCACCAAAAGTCAGGCACGTCAGAATTTCGTTCCTCATAAAGGGGGTGCGGAAGCAGAAAGAGGGGCGCCAGAAAAGCAGAAGTTGAGGGCAAAGAATCCTCAGCCAATCATATCAATGTTCATTTCAGTCACATTTCACTTTGATTTTTACTTCACAGTGGTTCCTGCTTCTCCTCTCTTTTTCTTGATGCTTATTTTTAATGGGTATTTCTTCTTCTCACGCGTTTAATGTTGGGAATTTGGGCTTTTGGATAAAACCACTGGACAGGGAAGAAGATCAAGGAACACGGAACACTCTTTGAGTGACAAGGGCAAAAGACAAATCAGACCTTGCAGCACACCCAGGAGGATTGGATTGGCGGGGCCTGAGAGGACAGTGTATCATTAAAAGAGGAAAAAGGAGAGAAAGAGAGAAAGAAGAGAAGAGAAGAGGAAGAACAGAAAGAAACAGCGCAGAAAGAACAATGCGGAAGTGGTGGTCTTGCATGGTTGAAAATGCCATCCCTCACGAGATATGTATTTTTTTTTTTTTTTTGGTCTGCACTGTATTGTGGCCCAGGTTCGCCCATTCGCACTTACGTCGGGGGCTATTTCGGGGGTTTTTTTTTTATTATACCGTACGGAGCAGTTCGTCTATGTGAAGGCATCGTGGTTGGCCACAACAGTTGTACCTGCTGCGATTCCTATGCCTCTCCTTATGAATGCATGGCTCACAAAAACAAGAAACAAGGTCATCAACAAAGGGATCGTGAAAGGAAATGAACAACGACTGGTCAGATAATAATGACTAGATATTAGCATACTGGAAAGCAGGATGTCGGCGTCAATGCGTCGTCAAAATCCTGATGTGGATCCGAGACCATGTTTTGTCTCTCATTTGATAATAAAAACGTCTCCAGCAACAAAGTCAAAAAGTCAAAACACACGTCGTCCCAGAGTATCTTGTCTCCTTGTCTAGCATCCATGAAAATAATACCATAAAAAGTCTTGGCCGGCACTTGGAAGGTGAAATGGCTGGAGACAGAGAAATCATGGAGAGCTGTTCAAGGTTAGCACGGTCGCCGGTCGGTCAGCACAAGCTACCAAGCTTTTTTTCAAGGTGTCAAACGTGGCCGACAAGGTCTGTGTTAAATCGAATCGGTGACCTTGGATATCGCCAGAAGCACGATGCGGGCCGAGGATGGCGCCATATCTGCTATGCCTCTTCAGTGTTGGCAACAAGAAAGACAGCCAGACCGACGGCGGAGTAGGAAGTCACTCCGACTACCAGAACAACACCACAAGGATAACATCAAAGGGCAATCTGTGGTTTTGAAGAGGTCACGGAGGCACAAATTATTTCAGAGCAGTGAGAAAAAGAAAACAAGAGGGAACACCAAACCTGTTTCTTGTGACCATCGAAGAAGGTCCGGCGACCGGCTGCGGGACCCCGGAGCAGGGAGCAGGCCAGCAGCAAGCCAACTGGAACACAGCGATGGCTTCCTGTGCCGCTCGAACATGATGATCAACAGCCGATTTTGGAGGTGAAAGGATTTAGGGAGGCTCGGGGCTCGTCTCGTGGAAGGCTTCAGGTTTTCTGGAGGCAGCAACGCGAACCAACTGCCTGTCTGTCAGTGAGCCTATGAGCCTCTGGGTCTCTGAGCCCTGCCCTTCGCTTGAGGTCGCAGGCTCAAAACAGGCCATAGTTCCAAGTGCGCGCGTGCGTGTCTTGGCGGAGCTCGCACTGTGAGTGGGAGGGAGGACAACAGTGACGATCATGACACCATAGGCGGCATGGGGGTAAAGGAGGGAAGACAGACCGCAGTGGGCAGAAAGAGAAGCGGTGACGGTCGTAGGAGGGGGCTGTTAGTATGTTTGGCTGTCTTGTGGATGGGGGCGAGGGAGGGCCCTTTGTCAGGAAGAAGGAGAGCAAATGCTCGGCCAACAGAGAGGAATGAATTATGTGCGTACGCTGGCAGAACCTCAGTCCTTCCTGCTTCACTCAGGCAGGTAAGAGATGATAACCGAAGCAATATTTGGTTGTGCAAAGACTGGTGTGTAGTGTCAGCAGCCGTTGAAGCGTCGAGTTTCTGTGCATTGGCCAGTCTTTGTTTGTGTGTCTTACCGCTAACTCTTTTTCCATTTCTGTTGTTTGTTATTTTCTGCTGCTTTCTTTCTTCTTCTGCGTGACGGATCAGTAGTGTGAGAACTCAAGAGGACCAGGACACCAGAAGCCCAAGCCGCCGTTTAGATGTTTAGACGCGGACTAAGAGATTTGGCGCCAGTCCTCCTGTCAAACCAGATGCCCATCGGGAAACCCCTCGCAGATCACCAATAACATCTGGAAAGCCACTTTTCAGCTACTGTTTCTCGTATTGTCCCCGTCTTGTTTCTCCTCTGTTTCAAGATGCGCTCGCTGTGAAGTATCCCATTTGCAAGGTGAGCAATTAGGGGAGGAGAGAAACTAGATCTCGCAGGTAATTATGAACGTCGTAAAAATAAACAAGTTGTGCTCACTCGCGGGACAAACAGGCTTGCGGGCTGCACGTTGGATGCGCTTTGGCATAGTGTGGGGGAGACAGAAGTGCGTTGCAGTCGGAAACCCTGCTTCTTCTGCTTCCAATGCCTGTGTTGCTACATTTGCCAGGGTCTTTTTGCTGCTTTCCGGTTCGTTTCCCGTCCCCCAGTCCCTTCCCTTACCCAGAGCGATTCCTATTCTGAGTGAGGAGCGGTCATCCGGCTAGTCAGCGTGAGCGTGAAGGATTTGCCGGTGGGAGGACACTGTGCTGCATCTTCAAAATACTTGTACAAATGCAATATCGTGTACCCGGACCACAACGATGGAGAAACGGAGACTCGAGGGGACAAGGTATGGGTGGGTTGGACAAGACGCAACAGTAATAATAACAATCAAATAACATAATGAAGGGTCGTTTCTTGGCTAGGGGGAGTGACAACGAAAGGTCCACAAGAGGAGGTCTTCTGGAAGAAGCCGTCTGGCAGGGATGGCGACACAAAAAATGCAAGAGAAGGAGGCGAGGGAGGTCAAGAATGGCGACGAAAGAAACAGGCCCGACTTTTTGCTCGCCTTCCACTTTTCTCCCCACAAAGTGGGCTGGCGGCTTCCCTTTTCACGATACATTTTTCTTTGTCATCGGACTTGAATTGCCGGCGTGCTCCTTCCACGCAAGCTATCGTGAACTCGACTGGCAGCTGCCTGGTTTTTCCTCGTGTCGCTCTTCGCTCCTTCCTTATCACGAGGAGATGCAGGCGCTACAGTCTCGTAAATGGCAAGTGAAGCTGCACTTGTGCGGGCAACAGCGACAGCACGGGAGGCAGGCACGATGGGGCAGGCACGATGCACTGTTGAGATGCACTGTTGACACAGGCACTTACATTAACCTGTGGGTTGCGGTTGCCCTGCATCGTCGCCTTTTTAGCCTTTTGCCTTTTTCCCCTTTTTAGTTTTCGTTTTTCTTTATTTTACTTTCTTGGTTGTGGTCAAAAGCAAGGAAAAACTTGGCTGCGGATCATCCCCCTCCCCAAAAAACCAACCAGTGGCGTCACTTGTCTTGCGCCGATCCCTAGTTTTGGTGCGGGCGGCGAGCGGGCCACACCACCAACACCCACCAACGAACAACGGGGACGGTTCCACCACCGCTGTTAACACCGCGGTTTCCTAGTTCGCCCACCGTGTCGTTGACAGTCGGTGAAGCTTCTTTTGACGCGCCAAGCCCCATGTCGGTCGCACTTGCTGTCTCCGCTGCCTTCTGTTCCTGCCGACCCTGACCGTTGGCTGTTCGAACCAAAACCCACGACGAGGCTCACCATAATAATATCATCCAATATCAAGCTTCCAAGCGTCCTCCACCAGGTTTTATGGATTGGAAATGGGTCTCAAGGGTCCTGAAAACATAAAAACCGCGCGCTGTAGCCTCACAATTCCCCCGGATCCTGGAACAGATTGCGATCGGCTTTAGCGTGGTTCGAGCACTGTTCATGCTCTGTTCGCAAATATCCCCAATACTTTTGTACTTTCCACGAGAATTTGTTCGTTCTTTCCCGGCTCGCCTGGCAATGGCGGCACAATGCCATGGGAGCTCTAACTAAAAACAGACATCGTGAGTTTTTAATGTTCTGCAGCTTCCTCCTCCACCATCGTGACAGGTGTGCCTTCCTCGAGCTTTGGGCCGCACCTTCTTCTTTGGCATGGCTTTATTTTCACGGGCAATTCTACTGCATCCGCTATTTGCGCACACCATTGCTCCTTCTCTTTTCCTCTGTTTTCATTTGCTCCTTCTCGGTTGTTGTACCCGCAGCCATTTGGTGCCACGCGACCTCTCATCTGGGCAGTTTGGCGCCTGCCCCTCACCTTCCGTTCTGCATTGTTCCTTCCCTCGTTGCCCACATTCTTAATCTGTCATGGCTGTGCCCCGTTTCTTGTAGTATATAGAATGTAAGATATCTGACAAAAGTGTGCAAAAGGCATCAACACGACGCTACAGCTCACTGCCTGATGTCTGCCTGACGGGCATCCTATCAAGTGACGTGCAAATGCAACCGTTATATCCATGACACCAGAGCATATCACGACACAATTGCTACATTTTCGCCTCCTGGCCTTGTCCTCTTCCTCTCCGACCTTCCGACCACCGCGGCGTCTGCTGAAATCTCTACCTACAACGGCGTCCCATTGTCGACTTGCAACGCATATCTTTCCACCTGCTTCGCATCATTCAGGAGATTCAGGAGAGCCGTCGATCTTCGTTCCTGGTAGCACCAGAATACAAGACTGGGCGTACGAGACGGACACACGCTCGAGGGTGTATGGAAGCAAATAAGATCGACAGGCTCGACAGGTCAACGGACGGGACAGACGAGGGTAGAATCAAGCGAGAACAAGAAAAGAAGACGGGAAGACAGGAGAAGAAGACGAATTGGCAAGAAGTGATCCACTGCGGACAAAGAAGACACCCATAGTCGCAAGAACTTCACAAAAGACTTGAGCAACCAGAGCCGCCCGACAGGGAACAGGCCTGAAGAGCAAAGGAAGAAAAGAGAGGACGAAGCAAAAGAAACCCAAGGGTCTCTCTTGGCCTGTCAGCCTGTGTCCCATGATTGTTGTCGAGCGACACCGTCATTTATGTGACTCTCCACAAACAGTCCACGCTGCTGTTCGGATTGCTCCTCTTTCGCCGCCTCGTCCTCACAAGAGGGTCCACACCTCCCCCTTTTCGGCTTGATGGTCAAGATACGTCGTTGACAGGCAAAAGAGTCAAATCAAAAGCCAAAATATCCACCGGTACTCTCCCCGGGTCTGCACGTCGCCTGCATGCTGCATGAGACCGCACTTGTTTGCTTCATCCCACGCCCGTCTGCTCTCTGTGACAATCCATTCATCGCGCATTCTGGCGAGTCAATATTCCAATACTCATACTCCGTAGAGTCTCCAAGCTCGGCGACCCTATGATAGCCATAGATTCCACCCCAACAAACATTGCAAGGGCCCCAATAACAACAACCCACCTGACGCGCTCCGCCGCTCCACCGATAATAGCGACTAGTCTGGCGTCATTTGCAACCAACGGGAATCAAAGCACAGTGAGAACCCACCAAACAATAACAAGTTTAGCGCTGAACTGACCCTGCAGCACACTCGGACCCAGCAAGCGGTCCACCAAAATCCACCAAAGCCCGCCAAAATCCACTAACCCGATGAAACCGACAGAAGCTCCAAAGGTAAGCCAGGCTCTCAGGCAAGCAAAACGCACCAAAGCAAGGGCCCTCCCGCCTGCCCTTACCTCACCACTCCCCCTAATTACTAGTTGGTCCGCTGAAAAAGCACGGCGGCGAAATATGACGCTCACTCGAAAAAACTGGCGAAAGTTACTGACGAGACAACCTCACAGGAATAAACCCGCTGGACGATCAGCACCGCCACTGTGTGCAGGCTCAGACTCTTCGCTCTTATGATCTATCTGTCTTTGCGCTGCAGAAAGAAAGCAAAAAGCCTGGGACCGAAAGCTGCCTCACCGGCTTCGACATCATTCTCGTTCCCATCGTTCTTCCTTCGTGCCTCAGTCTTGTCGAGTCCTGGATCTGGCGCTTTTACTGCTCTCACAGCGATCGCACCGTCAATCCCGCCTTCTTTGTCATCTATTTCCACGTTTTCCCAGTGCCAGCACCACTTCCCGTGCGGTGTTTCCTGTTTGGTGGTGGCGAACCCAGCTTCTGGCAACCGGCAGCTGACGAAAGCGCTGGACCCTGTTTTCCTGTTTCAGGCCCACGGCGCCCATCCTTTTCTGATTTTCCTTCCCTTTTCCCTTTTTATTGCTCCTCCCTCCTCCTTTTGTTTCTTTCTCCCTAACGCTGTGCTTGACTTGCTTCCCCCCATATTTTGTCTCTTTTTTGTCTTCTACACACCACCCCTTGGATTCATTCTTCTTTTCTTCCTTTTTTCTTTCTTTCTTCTTTCTTCTCGACATCTTTGCAGCTACATCGCATCAGCTTCACTTTTTCGACGACTTTCTTTCACCACTTTTTCACCCATATTCGCTCGCTTTATAACATCTACATCCCGCCTTCCCACCTCTGAAGACACCCTTTCGAGAAAAAGCGAGCTCCTTGCCGCTTTCCAACATCACAATCACAACTTCTTCTCTTTTAACCTCCTTCACAACAGACGCGTCGACCGCTGCCAAAATGGGTGACGAACAGCCGCCCACCTCCCACATCACGATACCCGAAGAGGATACTCAGAACGAGAGCCCTTCCACATCGCGCCTAACAGCGCCCGCCATCGCCCGCACCGACTCCTCGTCTGCATCTTCCGACGGCAACCCCTCACACACAAACACCATCCACGCACCCGTACCAACAAGACCTCGTTTGCCGAACCGCAAGAGCAGCGGTACCATTATCGTTCCTCGCGACTCAGAAGAGGCATCCCGACCAATGGAGACCAGATTAGATCCCGGCGACGTGCGCGCCATGAGTCCACGAAGGACCAGCGAAGACCTCGAACAGCTTGGCCGCCAGACGCGGGCTGAAGTCAGAAAGTACGTACCACCAATACTTTCATCGTCATAATTGCCGTCTCTGCTTTCGAGCTGAGCTGCACTACACCTCGGCTACACCAATACATCCACCGCTTCAAAAACAGAATGACTAACCCATCCGTTTCCAATAGGCACGCAAAAATGCTCCAAGACTCCCTCCTGATGATTTTCCACCGGATTCAAGCTGTCAAGGAAGAGCACGACAAGCTCGACAACAACAACAAATTCCTCCAAAAGTACATTGGCGACCTCATGACCACGAGCAAGATCACCTCAACAGGCGGCGGCCGTGGCAAGAAATGACAGACACGAGATCCGGAAACTAGCAGTTTCCTTGCGGAGGTCCATTGCGGTGGTTGAGGCGGAGTTCTTGCCAAGTTTTGGATCGGGCCATACGACAGGAGCGGCAATACGACACGCGTACGACAAAGAGAAAATAATCACGGTTCCACGATCTTACTTACGGTGGCGACCATTCAGCATCCACCTTTTGGGGCGGCAACAATGACATCAGTCATGACCACCACCATAACCCTCGTACGCCTGCGGCCTGTGCCTTCGTCGCGTAGCCGACATCAGCGCCGTGCGGTTTCGTATTGACCGCGATGCCGAACCGATATTGCCGACAGACCGCACATCACCATCACCACTTTCGACCTTCCGAAATCCCAACTGCCACGTCCCGACTCGCTGTATTGATACGAGTTTTTGCATTTGTATTCACTGTTTACCGGCGCACGATGCGTTTACATTTTCTGCGTTTGCTTTTCTTCGGTCTTTTTCTGGCAAGGGTCCTCATTTTCTTGCATGCATATCTTCATACGGCCTTTCTTTTCTTGCGTCTTTTTGGTTTACTTTACTATTTCCGCACGGTGTTTATTTGCGGAAATTTACAAATCGGTTCACTTTTACAATGGGAAGAAGGTCGACATTTCTCGACGACAACAAAACACCATCACAATACATATTCCCCATCTACTCTATTTTAAAATATACGGCGACTCGACGGACGATATACAAGCCGATCGAGCTATTCTCAAGTCGCATCGCATCCTCCAACACAGCCACCTTTTCTTGTCGCCTTTTGGATGATGAAACGATTCGGAAAACATATTATACCCACACGTTTTGGTTATGGACGCGGAGGGTCTACATTTTTGGCTTTGCAGTTCAGGGACATTTGGGCAGGAAAGGAGCATGGGACAGAAGCAACGGCACGACGACAGAGGCAGCACCAAGATACCGGGACAAGCTTATCAGAGGCATGCCAAGTTCAACATACGCGTCTTCCCATTGTGATCTCGGCTTTACTTGAACAAACGACATGGACGGTGGCAACACGATTCGGATGTTTTGGGTGTTTCTCGATTGGTTATGCTCTGGCTTATTGTGTGTCACATCGGTTCACGTTGGAAGATGTCAAGGTCTTGCAAGGTTGGGGCCTTCTGTCTGGCACTGCTTCTGTTACCTGTTCCTTTCAAAAACTGCCGTTCCTACTCTTTTATTTTTGTTTTTAGCGACCCTACAGCATAGCACTGCATTCAAGCCAACGGCCACATTCATTTGTGGTCCGCATTTTATTGGATTATCCTTCTTTCTTCTTTTCTGACACTCCCTGCTGCGTACATTGTTGCGTTGCGTTACCCGTTGCATATTCTCTCTTCTCTATCTCTCTCTACTCTTGTATATTGAGACCCTTTCTTTTTTACATATATATATATCAAAATACGTTTTGTGTTCACTCAACTTCGATCCTTTAACTTTCTGTGCAGCATAGTATGTCCACCAGTACAAAAATCGCCCAAATTGGAATATTCGTCCACGTAAAACCACGATGTAGTCCACTAATGCCACCGTTCGTGGCATTTTCTAAATGTTCCGCATGTTCATCTCGTTTCTTCTTCATTCTGAGCAGCGGCATGCATATGCAGAGAGCTGCAAGCCAACCGGGCGGCTGCAGAAAGGAAAGCGAGGAAGGGTACTCCGTAAATGTCCAGGGTTGGTTTGGCTGCGTTCAGTTTGGCAGTCGTTGGTCGGCTGTTGGGTGCGGGTGACAGAATGTGCTAGGTTTAGGGGGGCAAAAGGGGGCGGATTGCCAGGAGTTTACCAGGGCGGCGTCACAAAAAGTGACGTCATTGGACCCCTGAAAACCCAAAGGAATCTGTCACATTTTTTATTCCAGGGGTTCAACCCGCCAATTCCCCCCTGTAGCTCCGATGAAATTCCCCTAAAAAGCCCAATGCCGACACCGCAATTGCCGCCCTCGCCGCCTTTTGCTTGTTTCTTTTTGTTCTCTTTGTCACGAACCTGCATGTTTAGTTTTTTTATTCAGTCACCTTCTGCATGCATGAACATGAGAACATGACGTGCAAAAATGAAGACGGACAAAAAACAGGGTCCTCTCCCGTTTGCCTCCTAGACTTCCCTTGTACGGAGTCCCTTGTCAGCTGTTTCCCTCGAGCCCCATCCTGTGGCCTGTTCCTCTTGTATTCCTTCTTCCTTCGTTCGTGCAGCTTCCATCTTCCAACAAAGAGAAAGGACGCAGGCAGTTTGTGGAATGTTCTGGCGTCCCCATTCTTAATCCTTGATTGAGAGCCTTTTGTAGACTCCAATACCACTCCCATCATCTTGCTTGATTTTTGTCGCACAAAGTATCCCCACGACGTACAGACAAACTCCTCAAATCAGCCCAGTGTTACCGTTGAGGAAACCAGGAAAAAGTAAAAAGCGAATATGAGACGCAATGAGGTCATCGTACAGCCGTTACGGAGTACGGAGTAAGGAGTGCTCCATACAAGCTTTCAAAGCTTGGAGGCTTCTGGCAAGCATTGTCATTTATTTTGTCCCATTGTGCCCCTTGTCCAAGTGACTTGTCACAGAATACCCAGACTCGCCAGAATACTGCCAGCATCCTCCTCTCAGAGTCGTTCAGTGCAAGGTTCTCTCCGTATCCTAATTGACACTGTACACAATTGTTACACTACTTATTTGAGGCAACTAGGATGACAGGTAAATGCAGTTCTCACAATCACTCTGTAAAGCCCCTTTGATAAGGAAGTCGCTCACGGGTATGGCATATGCTGTGTTATTTGCAATAGGAAATGGTACCATAGTAGTTCTTCCCGTCGTTATTGTTGTATCATATTGACTTCACTTTGTTGGCTCTTATTTTTATTTTTATTTTTTAAGAAAAAGAAATATATTTCTTTTTCCTAAACTTAGGTTTAAGATGATCTTTTCTTTCATTTATTTTTCTCGAATTAAAATTTAAATAAATGCCTCGAGATATCGCATAACTTGCCAATGGAAAACAAAAAAGTTATGAAGTAGCTCCTTTCTAGACGAGATAGGATAATATTAGACTGTTACACCACCAACATATCCTTGGACTTGCCGCCCCAAAAGAGGTCCACTTGAGGACCTGCTCTATCCCACGTCACATATCGACCGTGACCGAACCGCTCCCACGCACCGGGTACTTTGCCTGATGGACGCAGAGCTAGAAAGTAAACAGTGAAAGAACCAGCCTCGCGCTTTCGAAACACTTGCATCAGAAGAGACAGGCCAGGTATTGGCGTTGTTGGCTTTGTGGTGTTTCCCGTGATGTTGGCTTCGATGTTCTCCCATGCAGCATCTTCGCTCGGCAATGCACGACAGGTACCGCACCACTTGACTTGGCCGTTACCAAAGGCTTTATCCTGTCTTTCAACAATCTGGCGTATGTGCCGGACGCGGTTGTGCTGGCAGCTGCGAGTCAATGCGTTGTCCGTCTCCGTGTCAGTGGCACTTCCATGCTTCTTGAGCCACTGCTGCCGTATGCCGTTGTTGTGCATTGAATCGTCTGCGACCCAGCACGGCAGATCTAGACTGTCTAAAAACAGATCTGGTGCCTGAACATCGTCGCAAAAGACATTGTACGATAGACCGTTGAAGGCCCGCACAATGTTTGGCCGCGATACAAGCGGCTGCCTCCGGGACGCTGGCCCAGGACGGCCGCCCATTGTGTCGACGGGAGCCATAGTTCTCAGTGTTGCAGGGACGACAGTTGCCGTGAGGCGCACACCAGTCACTTTGGCATCGCCTCCAGCTATTGTGCATGGGTCGAAGCCCTGGATACGGAGCAGGCTCTCGGCGTTCTCAGAGTAGATCATAGAGTAGCCTACAGGCGCATCGATCGAAGCCCACGACCATGATGGCGCGTGCAAGTCGGGAGATATCCGTCGTTTTGTAGGTCCAGGGGATGTGAGTGGTAGTGGTGAAGACGCTGTGATGCTGTTCTGCGACACTCCCCACATCAGTTGCTGGGCGAAGTCGGCAACGAAGAGGCCCTCGACATACGCCGACCGAATCACCGTGGTGTCGGTGCTGAGTGGTGGAAGCCTGCCCACAGAAGCGCCGCTTTGACTGGATGTTGTTGTAGCGCCCTCTACCATTCGAGCCAAGCCGTCCATGGCGATGAGCTTGTCAGACAAACGAGTCAGGTTTCGTTTTGAATACTGCTCCACCAAAGACATCCAGTTGAGTTTGGCGATCTGGTTGCGGTCAACTTGGATGTTTCCGGTTTTGTTCGGGTTGTCCTTATCCATAGAGCGCAGTCCGAGGCCGAGCATGGGTAGATGTGGATTGTCGAAGCCAGTCGTCTCGCCACACTCGCAGTGATGTGTAGTCTGGCACTCCCAGGCCATCTCATATTCGAAAAAGTGCAGGATTCGTCGTGGCAGAACTACCTCTTGTAGAGTCCAGGCGCGTGTACCGAGGGGCGCCGCAGGAAGGGCATGAATGCCACTGTACTCGGCACGGAGCACCATTTTCTTTTTTGTGGGCGGAGTATCATCATTGGTGCTGTTGGTGATATCATCTGCCCAGAAAACGGTCTGTTGTTCCTCTTTGCCAAACTCTTGCGTCCCCAAGAAACCGTGCTGGCATGCAGAGGCCCGATGAGCGGCGATTGTCATATGCGATCGCTGATAGACGTTGCACATCTGCGCCGCCTCGCGCCTCCAGTCGTCGCCGTCGTCCTGCACAATGCATAGTGCGTCAATCCAGAGATAGCGCACATTCAGACGCCGGCACACAAGAACCGCGTCCTGAATCGTCTGGGGTAAAGTTGACAAGCCGATGCCACGCTGCGGGTCCATATGGACGTCCACATTGCCATTGATTGTCGTGACCGTGCCGCTGGGATCAGGTCCCCAGCAGTAGCTGAGAGCGACATACGGTGAGCTAGCTGATGCATTTTTCACAAGCACAATACGGTCTTTGTCGTTCCCACCGACATCAAGCACCCGCGTTGGAAAAAAGGCACTTGTTGCCGTTGCTGCATTCGGCGTCGTCGAGAAAAACGGCTGCGCACAGTCTGGGTGGTTATTCACACAATCCGTAAGCCAAGCATTTGCAGTTCGAAATGCATCCTCGCTCTTCGTGTCGGCCATGACCTCGGAGCGCACAGCGAATCTAACCTCACGGTCAAATTGTGGTCCATCAGCGTGCCCATAGATGGTCAGTCCACCGGGGCTGTTGCGGCCGCGGTCGCCACGCAGCTGGACAACAAGACTGCCCATCCGCCAGAGCACTGCAATTTGGTCGGCTTGCAGCCTGGCTTGCCACTCCGGCGTCATCGCCGCAAACGCGTCCACAAGCACGCGGCAGCACGGACAGTCGCCGCTCGCTGCTGCGTCCTGAATATGCTTGACGGTTGTCTTTTTGGCCGGCAACGAGCCCGTGTGCCACATTTTGAGCTTGAACCAGTAGACATGGCATCCTTGGCAGACGTTGTTTTCGGGTTCTTCATTTTCGGTGGATGAGTCCATCGTGAGGTGCTGTTCTGTCGATCAAAAGCTGTTTTGGTGTGTTCTGAGCACACGCAACGCGCTTGTTTTGACGATTGAGCCTCATCCTGGCAGAAACCCGGCACCCTGATAAGCCTGGTTTGTGCTGCCCCAGCTTTGAGCTGTCCAATGGCCACTGGCCAAGGCTGGCAGGATGCGAACGAGCATGATTAGTTGGTTTGTTGTCGGCCAAATGTAGTGGCTTTTTTCAGGCGAATTATCGTCAACCATTTGACGTCGTTAAATGATGCCTCGACAGACGCGTTTTCATCTTCCATAGGCAAACTGGTCGTGTCGTTTTGTCTCGAATGAAGCTTCATATTCCCCTATTTTATCGATATTTTCGATGACGTCCGTTTTGTCTTTGGTTGATGGTCGTCGGATCTAGGTCAGTCTCCGACATGCTTTGAGAATAAAAGAAATAATAAAGCCCGGAGCGACTGCCGTTACTCGCTTGCTGACCGTGTTCTATCTCTCTTCAGAAAGTTGCCAAGAAGTTGAACTAGTTGTGGAATCAACGCGAGGTTGGCCGTTGGGAGCGGACGGAGATGTAATACTGTGTATGGCTTCCCCGCTTTTTTAGCAGTGCCAGGTGGGTGTGGATTTGCGGCACGCCCTGGAGCTAGCCTTCTAGCGGTCGTGAGTATTCCACAACGGCTTTGTTTCCAGCAGCCACACTTTCTTTTATCGTTTTGAATTGAAGCACGAACGGCGAATACAGAAAGATCCCGTGCATCGCACCTGCGCTTTTGATCCTTGCTTGAGGTAGCTGCCGCAACTGGGATGGAGAGGTCCAGGTCGTCCTTTCCTGATCTTCTCGCGAGCCAATTGGAGAAAGAGCGCGTTACGGCATCCCAGGTCCCTGCATTCATCCTCTAATGCAAGTCTACCGTTGGATTTTCCAGCCTTGTGTTAATACACGACAATTCTGGTTCTAGAAGTCGACATCGAAACGTGCCCATACACCAACACGGTGTTTCTGTGATTGCGCCGATTCCGCTGGAGAGCACCTGCTGTTCTCACCTTCCCAGGCGTCGCGTAACTTCTGTTAGAACACGGTGCGGACCTGACGCTTTTCCTAAACAGGCAATTGTTGCTAGAAAATCACCAAAAAATGATCCAGGTTCAGCAGAAACCATGGGTCGTTCTTGCCCTACCTCGCCTACATCCCCCGCTCGCCGGCACGGTGGACGGGTTGCTCCTTCCCGCGTTTCCCCAGCCAGAACAGTAAGAAATGGCACAAGCAAAACGCCCGGTTGCCCCCAAAAGTTTGACAGCACCCCTCTTTTGCTCTTTCCTGTCGGGCGACATGGGATCATCTTCAATTGTTGTGGGCTCTGAGATCAAAGTTTAGAGCTCGTATCTCACGCGTTCTCCCAAGCTTTCTCACCTTCAATATTTCTTTTTCTCCGTTGCCGGCTTCCCGCTCGCCTACCTACACGTCAAGCAATCGGCGTTTTTAGCTACCCTTTAAATCGCCTACACCTCTCAATTGGACTCACAGCATACTTAAAGGCGTCGTTCTCTCATCCTCGACCTACTGCCAGACATCCCTTCCCGTCTTCTCTCTTTTCACACCATCTTCCACCTGTCAACATCTTCAAACCTGCTTCCCCCTATCGAACTGGCACTCTTTGCGTCCTCTAGCCTCTTTTTTCCGATCTATCCGCCACCATGAACGCCCTGGTGCGCGTTCTGGCGCAGAGCCCGCTACTAGCCGGCGCCACGCTTCTGTCTGTTTTCGTTTTCTTCTACCTCGCCCTGGTCAATCGACGCATGCGAGGCACTCCTGACGATATCATGAAACTAAAGCAGGCACCATGGACCGAGAAAACGCTGAGAGAGACATATACCCGACTTCAGAAAGATCCCATCAATGTTGAAACCACAAAGGATGGCCTGCCGCCAAAGCTGGACCGCCGCTACATCATCACTGGCGGCTGCGGTAAGCCTTTCACGCCCTGTGCATTAATACATCACAATTGGCTGACAAAAATAGGCCTCGTTGGTGGATACATCGCCCTGCAGCTCCTCGCACGTGGTCAGTCTCCCGAGAGCATTCGCATTGTCGACTTCCAAGAGATGCACCGGCGAGACATGCTCGACGGGCCCGCTAAAGAGGTGGATGTCATCCATACCGATATTTCGTCGCCCGCGTCGACCGATGCCGCGTTCAACAAGCCGTGGCCCAAGTCGGTAGCCAAGCTGCCGCTGACCGTCTTCCATACCGCCGCCGTCATTAACCCATCCGACCGCACCCAGTCCGCATACCGATTCTTGGAGCGCATAAATATCGAAGGTACCAAGAACGTTCTGGCTGCGTCCCGCCGTGCCGGTGCCAGCGTCTTCGTGTCAACAGCCTCGGCATCGATTACCATTCGCTTTGTCGAGTTTTTCTTGTCACCATGGCGCGTGCTCACCGGTTGGCCCAAGAACTTTGTACAGCAGCTCCATGAGGACGATTTCTTCCGGCCCCTGCGCCCCTTCAACGAGTTCTTCGCGGCATACGCAGCGTCCAAGGCCACGGCGGAGCGTTTAGTTTGTGACGCCAACTGCGAGACCATGCGCACAGGCACGATCCGGCCGGCCAACGGCATCTACGGCCACCCGACCGACAACACCGTGGGAACGCCCCTGAACAGCGAGGTTCTGCCGTCCTGGGCATATAATATCGTAAATTCGTTTGTGCACGGCATGAACTGCTCTGTGGCACACCTGAACTTTGAGGCTGTGCTGGCAGACCCCCGGTCGTCGACGATGCCGCAAGCCGGCCGGCCGTTTACGGTGACGGACCCCAACGCCCCCATCCGGTTCCAGGATCTGTGGTTTGCGATTGAGAAGCTTAGTGTGACGCCGTTCCGCACAGTGTCGCTAATCCCGGTGCAGATGCTTCTCATGTCGTACGCCGTCGAAGGCTACATCAAGCTGCCGCAGCGGTTCCCCTTCCTCAAGGGTATCTTGCCGCAGCTCAAGGGCGACATCAAGCACCTGCAGCCTGCACTGTTTTCCATCGTGACGCATTTGTATGCAACCAACGACCCGGCCAGCAAGTCGGTCAAGGAGGGCGGTCTGGCGTACCGCGGCCTTGTGGAGACGATGGACGGAGTTGTGCAGGAGCTACTTGACTGGAATCTGGAGCATAAGGGCGTGGACCAGGGCTCGTGGGTCAAGTACCGCAGCAGCGTGTCGATGGCAGACGATCTGAATAAGATTGGAACGACGGCTAAGACGCTGAAGAAGTAGGTGGGGGTGAAGTGAAGTGAGGTGAGGTGGAAAAGGGTGCTTTGAGACAAGCAACAATGGTGTCTTTCCACACCAAAACGATAAAATCGACGACGACGACCTAATGTGTACCACTACGACTTATACTCTTCATAGGTTTCTCTTACTGAGCTAGCCTATGCCAGCCTTTATGTGTCTACGAATAGATGCTGCCTAATAATCAAAACTGCATTTGCAATTGCAATAATAAACTGACATTACATGAGATAGATAGAACCAGCATCCATTAACAGCACCCCACATTCGAATCCAGCATGCTCCAAAAGCATCGTCCCTACCGCCATCAGATTCGAGATCAAACTTGACGCACCATGTAGTCCGTTGAGGAAGCCCGCACCTCACACACAACAGGGTGCAAACCAGACGGACGGACATAATAGCTTAATAACCGATTTGGGGATAATTAACTGTAAGTGCCTGGTTATCTTGTTTAAATGTTGGTGCAAGTTTTCCTATTGATTCCATACTCCATACTTACATCCAGAAAATGCAGTCAGATTGCCAAGTATACTGACATATGTTAATTATCCACCTTTGAACAACGTCACAGTCACCGCCGCCTTCCCTTCACTCCCGAATGCGCACATGCAGACCCTTACTGCCTGGTCTGGGATGAGGCGTCACATAATCCGAGTACAGCTCGATATCGGCCAGTGTCGTCTCGTACAGCTCCATTGTCGGGCCCCTCTGCTTTGAAAGGGACGGATCGTATGGCGAATACTTGCGGAATATACCAGCCGTGAATGTCTGCAGCTCCTGGTAGGCCAGGTTGATGCCGATGCACTGGCGGGCGCCCTTGGAAAAGGTCATGCTGCGGCGGGCCAGTGTCGGGTCCTCGATGAAGCGGTCCGGGTCGAACGTGTCTGGGTCTTTGTACATTTTGGGCGAGCGGTTGAGCAGAGGCGCGGCCATGCCAACAGAGGAGCCGCGTGGAATCACCACGGAGTGGCCGTCATCGTATGTGTAGACAAGGTCATCGTCAGGGGCCACACGGTCCTGGCGGTGCGTGGCGCTCGGGTACATGCGGATGGTCTCTTCGATGAGGGCATTGAGGAACGGCAGGCCATCGAGTTTAACCGGGTCGGGCGGCAGGGTCGGGTCGGGCATGACCGAGTCCAGTTCGGCACGCAGGCGGCGGAAAATGTTGGGATCGCTCAACACGTGGTAGGTCATGGCCACGAGAGCATGGGCGGTGGTGTCGGTGCCGGCAATGGCCAGCACCATGGCCTCGTCAACCAGACGCTCGGTGCGCTTGTTGGAGGCGTCAATGTCGCTGTCGAGGACCTCGCGGAAAATACTGCGCTCGTTCCCGGACGCAGCCTTTCCATTTCCATTTCCATTTCCGCTTCCACTCTTTGTCTTTTCATCGGTGTCGCCAGCCTTGATGGACTCGATCATCTTGGTAATGCCGATAATGAACTCATTAAAGGTCGACATGTGCGGGTTTAGAACCTGGAGCAACCACATGGGCAGCTTGGTGAGGGCGATCATGATAAAGTTAAAGTGCACGGTGATGGGTGTCAAGTGGCCGGCGTCGAGCACAGCGAAAAAGGGCTCATTGAGGTCGTCCATCTCGAGACACATTTCGCCGCCGCCAAAGGCATACGACTGGATCACGTCCTTGGTCGTGGCCTGGAAGTAGGCATGCATACGAAGAGGCTTGCCAGATGCACCGCCAGACTCGAGCCGTCCCAGCAGTGCTGTCAGTCTGTCATTGATGACGGGCACCAACCGGCGCACGTTTTGGTGCGAGAAGAACCGCGACAGAACAGCCCGCCGGCGGCGGTGCAGGTCGTGGTCTCTTGTGGGCAGCATCGAGTCGTGCTTGGCAAACATGTTGAGCACGGTCGGCGCCCGCTCGCGGCGGGTCTTGGGCGACTGGGTGTAGATCTTGTCGGCAAAGGACGGGTCGTTGACGTGGACGACGTTGGGCATAATGCGCAGGACGGGGCCATATTGCTCGTGCAGCTCTTTGATCTTCTTATAGTACACGCCGCACAGGTAGATATCATAGTAGGCGCAGTACCATGGAGTCAAGGCAGCAAGACGAGGGCCGGGGACATTGCGGAGGGGGTGGAAGAATAGGCGGTAAATGCCGAGACCGAAGAGGTAGACGGTGAACAGGCCGGCCAGCCAAAGGGCCGTTTCTACCGTGAGAAGGGCCATCCCAGCGTAGTAAAGGAGATGAAATCAAAAATGAAGAGAAAGAGCAAAACGATGGTGGAATTCAAAAACACATTCAAATAAAAGACAAAGGGAGCAAAAATCCAACTTTTTCAAAACGGACGAGCCAGAGCCCTCCTTTTAAAGATGACCATGGAGGATGGCCCATGAACCACGATATGCTCCCTGCCTCCCGGCATGACGGCACTGGCCCTGGTCTTGACTGCAGCATGTTGATTGCCAGGGGGGTAGACGGCCTATTGGACTGTTGGAACGCGTGGTCAGAGGAGCTAGCGCTTACATGGTTGGGTGTTTCAACCACTGACAACTGTAAAAACAACCCAAAATGAGACCAAAAAAGGAACCATAAAGGAGCCAAAAGCAACTAAAATCAGTCACAGTGGCATTTTGCCTAAAATTTCAAAATTTGGGGAGTACTGAAGGATCGCTAAACATAAATTGCGGAGATGTTTCTTCTGCCCTGTAAGGAGTTGCATGGGAGAATCCATTGGAAACGGGGTTTGGTCCGTTCCATTTCGGACAAGATTGTGCGAGAGATTGAGATGCGAATCAAAACCAACGAAAATAAATCAAGAGTGTGACTTAAATCCGAAAAGCATCGTGTATTAGTTTTAATTGGCAATTGACGACTGTTGACTTACATAGAAAAGGATCGCCAACAATCAAGAATTAACTCCGTGAACATGAACAAAACTCAAATTAACCATGCTAAAACCTGCAAGAATACAAAAGCTGTCATCTTGTTTCCAATTGTTCCCATCTTCTCCGTCTCTCTCTTTCTCCCTTTATCCTCGTCTCACTTCCATTATCCCCCTCACAGCTTCTCAAAAACCTCGACGGCAGCGCGGGCCGTCGACGTCGCACTCGCCGGGTTCTGGCCCGTCACCAGCCGGCCGTCGACGACATGGTAGTCGTCCCAGATGCCCGAGGAGCGCGTGTACTTGGCGCCCAGCTTGGCCGCCAGCTCCTCGACGAGCGGCTGGCCCCACGACTTGAGCTCGGCCGTCAGTTTCATCGTGTCCTCGGCCTCGCTCGTGAAGCCCGTTAGAGTCTTGCCCTGAATGAGCGGCGCGCCCGTGGCCTTGTCCTGGATGTTTGCAAAGATGGCAGGGCCGTGGCAGACAGACGACACGACGCCGCCATTGGCCCAGACCTGTTCGGCGACGGCCTGCAGACCCGAGGCGGTGGGGTAGTCGATGAGCGCGGCATGGCCCGCCGAGGCGTAGAACAGGCCGTATGCGTTAGCGTCCAAATCGGCCGCCTTGGGCATGTTGTCTAGCTTCTGGCGGAAGGCGCTGTTCTTGTCCTGCCACACTGTCAAGTCGTCGCCGGACAAGAAGTCAGGCTGCTGGGAGAGCCAGTCGGGCGTGTACTTGCCCGTCTCCGAGGCAAGGTCGACCTCGAAGCCAGCGGCCGTCAAAACATTGAATGGGTGCAGGGCCTCTGTAATAAAGACACCCGTAGTCTCTTTGCCATCAAAGAGCGAAGCAGAGGCCGAAGTGACGGCAATAAGAGCGCGGCGGGGAAGAGTAGCAGGCATTGTGGTTGTGTAGCTGTGGGGTGTGATTGGGGGTGTGGAGATGTAAATCGAATGAGGTGGATTTAGTGTAAGAAAGCGAGATGTTATGTGAGATGTTGAGATGAATATATGATTGAAAGTTGTGATGCTGTTTGTGATGATGAGATGAGAAAATCAAACTTCAGAAACATGGGGATGACAGGCCTTATTTATGGACATTTTCTTTCATTTCCATTCATATGAAGAACCTGCAGAAATCATGAACAATCCTCATGATCCTACCTCCAAGATGCAGCCCGGAGTTGTCTCAGGGTTGCACTGTGATGATGTCAACTCAGAAAGGCCTCTGTATGGCTTACAGACCCGGAGTCGCTCCGGAGTGTAGATTAAAGTGGTCGCTAGTGAGTGGTGGTTCTCCCATTGGCCAGACCAACTTACAAGACTCGTCTACCCGGAGTTCACTCCCAACTCCGAATTACAGCATCATGGCTTCCTTCGCATGAACTCGCACGAATTAGTAAGGTAGTTTTGTTCCGTAGATGACTTTCAAATTTGTTTTGGCAAAATATTTATGACATCACGGCTTTCACTTGTGTTTTCGAGGACCCGTGATTTACTTGGCATCATAACTCGTCGTAATTCGTATCATGGAATCTCAAAATACTTCTTGGTCAGATAGCGGGGCTTGTCAGCATCCTGCGGGGTCTGTAGGCATACAACTTGCACAACTTACACAATCACCCTGTCATAGACGTAGAACAAACGACATAACAACTTTGTCGCTTGACAGTCAACATGGCCGGATTTCAGACGTTGCCGGTCGAAATTATCAACGAAGTGTTCCGGTACCTGGAAAGTCTCCGGGATCTGTTGTCGGCGCTGCAGACATGCCGACACTTGCGGACCAGTTTTCTGGAGAACCCGCGTGTGGCAGCGGATGTCATGCGAAGACAGTTTGGGCCGGCCCTGCTCCCGTATGCGATTGGCGCGATGGAGGCGTCACGGATTGACCGCAAAGACTTGTTGGCGATCCAGTTGCTGCTGGACGACATGGACAAGGACCTCCGGATGAAGCCGCAATACGAAACGGGCACGGAGTCAGAGTCCGAGCCAGAAACGGAAACAGATGCAAAGTCAGATACAGCGACGGATCCAGGGCTGCGGACAAAAGTAAAGAGCAAATTCAGGAAACGGTCACAGACAGAACGACTGCCAAACACTCCATCAACTCTGGAGGCTCGACTGTCGACAGCACAGCTGCACCTGCTATGGCATGCTCACCGAATGCACGAGATCATCCTCCATTTTGCATCTGAATTCGCCGCAAACGCATGGGACGAGCTCAAGCTGTGGTACGGCGGGCCCGGCTTGCGCGAATGCAAGGTGGCCGTGGAGCGGTCGACCTTGTCCTTGTCGACGGCCGAGTACATTCGGTTCTGTCGCGCATATTACCGGCTCGAGCTCTGCTACCGGCTCTACCGGCACGACTTGGATGCCAGCCCCAACGAAGAAGACCGCGTGCCGTTTTTCAGTAGAATGCCCATCTGGGAGATTGAGCAGATGCTGTGTGCGCAAGATTTCCTGGAGGTCCGGTTCGCACACAAAACACGAGAGGTCATGGCGCACGACGTTACCTTTGGCGAGTACAGAGTCAACTACCTAAAGGTGGGCTTTGGAAACTTTAGGAGGCAGATGTGGGTAAGTCAAGCTCGGGGAGAGAAGTATTTTCTCAAGTCTGCCTTGTATTAACTGACCGTGCACCGTACAGCTCTCAAAGGGCCTCGCTTTTCTGCACAAACTCTTCCAGCAGACAGCCTACAACGACATCCACGCGATGCTCCACGCGACTTTTGAACAGGGCCAGAGCGTCGACTTTACCAAAATGCTCTATAGCTACAAGTCGTTCCTGGGCCTGGCCGACGACGTCAACCAGACGGCCCTCAAAGACTGCAGCGAAGAAGTCCTCGTGGACCTGTTCCAGCCGTCTGAACCGTGGTTCGACGAAGACGACGGGCCCTATGCCACGTGGCTGGCCGCCAACCGCTACGAGTCGGAGCACTGGGCGCTCATGGCGTATCTGATGGGCGGGTTCCGTGCACAGGCGTATGTGTTCTGGGACGCGGACCGGATTGACCTGTACGAGCTCGTAGACGCCTACCTCGAGGACGATCACCAGCCGCGGGCACCGCTGGACCGGCTGGAAGACTACACGGCGGGCGCCGAAATGGAGCAGTCGTTTGAGGCCAGGTCCAAAATATGGAACAGTGGTGGTCGTGGATACTGGAGCAAAGGTGACGAGAGCAGGATTGTGTGGAAGAAATTATGGTGGAAGGTGTAGGAAGAAAGGGACCACAAGAAAATCAAATGTCATTATTATCATGAGTGAACGCCTGTACGCTAAAATATGTATGAAAATCAAAATCAAAACTTGACATGAAATGCCAGTCTGTCCCGTGTCCCTCTGCCCTAGACGGAAAACAAGACGCCCTCTGAGTCGGGCCAGAGTGCATTCAAATCCAGCCACTGGTCCACGTCAAAAGCCATCAGCATTGTGTCTTGTAAAGCGGATGCATCCAATCCAGCATATGACAGGTCAAGCTGTTTGTCGGCGCTAGTGTTAGGGTCGACAGCACCATTGGTAGGTGGCAGGCTCACCCCGGTTGTTCCTGGAGACGGCTGGCTCTGGACAGGTGCCTGCGTTTGCACTTGTCTATCGGTCTGTGTCTGTGTCTGCGTCTGTGTCCGTGACTGCTGCTGCTGCTGCCTCCGCGCATGCGTGCTTTGCTGCATCAAGTAGTCCACCTTGTCGCACAGCGTACGTATCACAGAGGCGGCACTGCTCGCGACGGCAAAGTTCTGCCCAAAAATGTCAAAGACGGCCATGGCGAGGCCGACGGCAGACCGCGACTCGCGCACAATTTGGACCTCGCAGGCGTCGCGCGAGCGGTGGTTGCTGCCCTGGAGCTGCATCTGGGTGGCCAGCAGAAAGCCGACCAAAGTCATGGCGGCGTTCCACTGCCACTGAAAAACCTCGTGCCAGCCCGACAAGAGCGTGGTGGAAGACAGCACTTGGTGGACGATCTGGGTGAGGGTGATGGCGTGGTGGGCGCAGTTGGCGGCGCACTGGCGGGCGGGAGTAATGGAAAACGCTGAAGGCTCAAAAGAAATGAGCGGGCGATACAGGTTGATGCACAGGTTATGATACATGAGTTCTAGAAGCAGCCTCTGCCGCTGGACCCAGACAGGTGCAAAGGGCTCAATGTCGAGGGGCGAGCCGTCGGTTGCAAAGGGCCGGCCATCACCACCGGCACCACCTCCAACACGGGCTGTTGTGAGGGAACGAGGGACGTTGTTGGCCCACTGAGTAAATGCCTCGCTGTGTGTTTGCGCCAGCCGAGCGTGCACTTCAAGCGACTGCGGGTGGTCCCAGAGAGTCTGGCCAGGACACACGGGAATGGGTGTCTGGCTGCCGCTGTAAAAGTCGACATGAGCACGCCGTGCCACTTGGAAGAGGGCGCTGTGATAGAGATGGAATGTGAGCCAGCTGCGATTGTCGCCGAGCGGTGCAAAGTTGGAGCCCGACACAGAAGCAACTGAGACGCTATCGCTAAGCGGCGGCGGTGTCGTGGCGCCGGCCAGATGGACCAAAAACGGACGTCCCAGCTTCATGCCAATCTTGCTGTCGAGCACGTATAGCGCCCACCATATTCTGAGACGCAACTCGCGTTGACGGAGTGGCATATCGTTTGGCGGTGCCAAGTGCATCCCGAGCATGCATCCGGCTCGCACGGCCAGGGCACATGCGCTGTCGCTCATGTTTTGAAATGTCCCATTGCATAAGTAGACACCACACAGGATATGGCACTGCATGGTTGTGAGAGATGGGCTTTCGAGCTCGTACTCAAGCAGTGCCTGGCATCGGCGGTAGTACCAGCGGCCGGCAATCGTGGTGTCGTCGTTGTCCACAATCAGCTTTTGCCGCATACCCGGTGCCATGGTCGACACTCCAAACTGCAAGCACAGAGCCATGACAATATCTACAAGAGCAGACGGTGCGCGGTCCTGCCCAGACTTGGCCCACAGCGACCGATAGTGCTGTCGGAAGTCTGCCTCGTCCAGGATGGGGAAGAGGGCAGTGTGGTAGGATTGCCAGTAGAGATCGAGGAAGTACTCTTCTTGGGTGAGTGTCAAAAAGCGGGCACCGGCCAGAGGATCTTGTATGCTGATGATCGGTCGCGATGTGCTGCCGTGGATCTGGGCCTGTGCTAGCCTCTGGGCGTGGACTGGTTTGTTTTTAGATGTTGATGATGACGACGATGGTGTTTGACCGTCAACGAGCATTCCGGCAGCGTTGACGTCCAGCATGTTGTCGATGCTCTCTCTGTTGCTGCCATTGATCTGGTTCCCGCTGTGCCCATCTGGGTTCTCAAATCGCATCGAGTTGTCCAGCGACGTGGCCACTCGGCTGATAAAATAAAAGAGCGACGACGGGCCATACCACGTCTTGTGCGGCGATCTGGCTGTGCTGACATGTACGCCGCCCCAGAATGGATGGGCAATGCCCGTGCCCGTGTCCACTTGGGCGATGTCCCATGGTAGAATGGCCGGCGGCGGTTGTGATTGTTGTGGCGGTGCCGGTGCTGGCAAAGCAGATGTATTTGAAGGTGGTGGTGCCCCTAGAGACAAAACGGCAGTCCCGGCTGGTGTGGCCACAGACGATTCCGGGGCATCTGAAAACGGCGACTGGGCAGATGAGACAGCCGTCGTCGGTGCTATCCGCTCAGCATGTCTGTGGGCCAGCCGTGTTGCATTCAGCTCCTGCTCCAGCTGGGCGACCTGCCGCCTCAAACATTCAATCTGTTTCTGGGCATCCGGCAGCGACGTGGCCGATTGTAGGTCCTCATTGCTGCAGTGCTCTCCGCGTGTCTTGCAGTTGGTGCACGGTACGCTGGTGTCGCACTTGACGCGATGTTGCCGGCACCAGTCGCATGCCCGCGACACTTGGCGCCGCTTGGCCCGTTTAGCGGGCGGCCCTTGGCTGGAGGTTTCCGAAGGGCCAGACGTGACGGAAGCTCCTGAAGGACCAGGTTGACCAGATTGACCGGGGCCTAGAGGGTGAGAGGAAGATGGTGAAGATGGGTCCATTGGCAGTAGGTAGACAAGGAGAAGACGCGGCTCGGCTACTCTGGCCGTGGCTGCTCTTCTCAAAACTCCGGGTTGCCTTCTTGCTTGTTCAAGGTCAGAAGCAGATGTTGTTGAGTGGGGTGCGAAGCCTTGTCGGGAAGAATGATGACCAATCAGTGAGATTTGTTTGCTATCACGTGATGATATTTGTGCATCTCGGGGTTTACCGGAGTCACTCCGGGTACTGTCAACCGTCGTTTCTTCGTTGCCAAAGGCTTCAATGTGGCATTGCAGAAAATCCTGCCGGGTGCTCATTATTCCCAAGCATTGCAAAGTAATCCGTTTTTAACTCTGAGGTCTATGACGGCCAACAAATTTGACCGACGGACTGGTAATTTGTCTTTGGGAAGCAAGAAATGTTGCGATGCTTGGTCATCTCTCAAAGGAAGGAGCGCTCCGGACCCAGTTAAAGAAAATTGGAGAGTCTCCCATTGGACAGAAATTAAAGCTATTGACTTGGTTTGCGCTGAAGGATTCATTTGCAGGAGTCGGAGTAACTCCAAGAGCCTTTGCCCATAATATTTTCATGTTGGTCGGAGGTGTTCCGGACTCTTCATTTGACAAGTTTCCACTTTTCTATCTCGGAGTTGTTCCAGGAGAGTCTTTGCTTTCGTAATCTCTCAACAAAAACATCGACTTACACCGAGTGTAAGTGCGAAATTGACCCACTTGCACGGCGCCATTGGTGTCATTGCCATGCAGAAACAGGCGCAACTCCGAGATCAAGCATGGATCTAGATGGGAAAAGTCCAGGATCGAGAAAATTTGATACTGAAGAAAGAAGAAAAACAAAGAGGAAGGCTACGTCAACGCATGAACGTGCCTAGTTGGGATGGGTCGGCCGAGGCATAGAGGCTTTTTTGTTGTTTGGGTTCTATTATTCAGATCCATGATGTAGAAGAAGAAGGGATTCAAAAAGATGGATCAAGATGGCATCCAGAAAGATATAAAAGACATCGTCGAGCCTGCTCTTGAGAAGTAGAATCATGATATCGACATCAGAACAACAATCAAACAATCAACAAACATCTCTACACTCTCCAACACTTTTTACCTTCACACACCTTTATTCACAACTTCGAATCAAACACATCAGACACCATCATGCCTTCTTTCACTGTTTACAAGGGCTCCAAGGAGGGCGTCAAGAAGAGCACGACGACCAAGCCGGACGAGCTCAAGGGCGACCAAGTCCTACTACGCGTCACGGTGTCCGGTCTGTGCGGCACTGGTAAGTGATATCTGAAGATGGATGAATTTTTATCAATATGAGTGGGCTCGCTAACAAAAACTCCGTGCAGATCTCCACTACGTGCGTTTTTTTACCTCAGGACCCTAACAACTAACACCCATCCACCATCTGCCGAGTATCCACTAACAACCCTCACAGAAAGAACAGGACATGGTCCTGGGCCACGAAGGCTCTGGCGTCGTCGAGGCCGTCGGCCCGGATGTCAAGAATCTGGCCAAGGGCGACCGTGTCGGCTGGGGCTATCAGGTGGACGCCTGCGGCCAGTGCCAGGAGTGCCTGAGCGGCCACGAGACGTACTGTGCGCAGCGTGCTATGTACGGGTATGCCAACTTTGACCAGGGCAGCTTTGCGTCGCACGCCGTCTGGCGCGAGGCGTTCTTGCACAAACTGCCCGAGGGTCTGAGCGACGAGGCCGCTGCCCCGCTCCAGTGCGGCGGCGCCACGGTCTTTGCTGCTCTCCAGGGCCTGTCGCCCGGCATCACTGTCGGCGTCCTGGGCGTCGGCGGTCTCGGCCACCTGGCCATCCAGTTTGCCGCCAAGATGGGCTGCCGTGTTGTGGTGCTGTCGGGCTCATCGTCGAAGCGCGCCCAGGCCCTCGAGCTCGGCGCGCACAAGTTTGTGGCCACCAACGAGGGCCAGACGCTAGGCGACGACGGCGAAGGGTGGACGATTGACCGGCTGCTGGTGACGTCGTCGGTGCAGCCCAAGTGGGAGACGCTGCTGCCGATGATGAGCATGCGGTCGCAAATCTACCCGCTGTCGGTGTCGCAGGGCGACCTGGTGATCCCGTATCTGCCCCTGATCGCCATGGGCATCACGATCCAAGGCTCGCTGGTGGCGACGCGCGTGATCCACCGCGAGATGCTCAAGTTTGCGGCTCTGCAGGGCGTCAAGCCGATTGTAGAGTCGTTCCCGATGACGGAGACGGGCATCAGCGAGGCGATTGGCAAGCTGGAGGACGGCAAGATGACCTACCGCGGTGTTCTTGTGCCGACTAACTAAGTGCCTGCCACTGATTGATTATGATGTTGCTGTTGTTGTTGTTGCTGTTTTGTTGCATCATTGATAGGAGTATGTTGGGCCTGGAAGCGTGTTAGTGTATTTAGTCCAAATCACCACTCTGTGTGAATTCAAATTCAAGTTCAAAGTTATGGCACTTACAATCATCCCGAGACCCGGCAGGTTATTAAAAGGATACTTAACTGTGTGAATTACTTTCTATTGTATTGAATTGTATGAATTGTATGAAAGAAAAGAAAGATGAACGCCGGGCTCCAAATGCAAAACAAACAAGAGACCCATAACGCCAACCAATCTCAGTAAACTCCAAGAGAATCAAACACCGCCATGCTAAACCAAAAAAATGCAATCTATGTACACCATAATGTCTATCATCCGTCGCCAAAATGCAACCAAGCAGCCAACTGTTGTCTAACACTGTCCGCCATATATCTCTTCACCAATATTGTGTATGTTTGTCCCCTCACACGTACGACTGGCGCGAGTAGGAGTTGTCGTAGGGCTGGTAGGTCTGGTAGGTCTGGTGGACACCAGCCTGGACGTTGTGGCTGGGAGCGTGGACACCCTCGCTGCTGCTGTTGTCGTCGTGCATGTCGACGCTATCGTAGGGGATCATCTGTTGCAGCTCGACGTGGCCCTTGCCCGTGCCCAGCTGCTTCTTGTCGGCCTTGCGCTGGGCCTTTTCGTCGGCGCGCGCAGCCTTCTTGGCGGCCTTGGCGGCCTTCTTCTCCTTGCGCGAGACATGGGGCAGGTCGGCGTTAGGGCCGGTGAGGAGGCGGCCGGGGTGCATCAGCGACAGGATCAACAGACAAAGGCCCATGGGGAAGGCGTCCAGCATGTAGCCGTAGACCTCGTGGAAGGGAATGGGGTTGGAGGGCTTGACGCCGCCGCCAAACTCGGCAATGCGGTAGAAGAGACGGAACGAGATGAGGAACAAAATCACATAAAGCGTGTAGAGCATGCCGCGCCAGCCGCGGAGGACGCTGGGCTCGCGGGTCATGTAGCCCTCGCGCTCCATACGCAGGCAGTCGCGGTGGAAGACGATCATGAGGCCAATGAAGATGAGAATGAAGAACTCCTGGCAGCCCAGACCGGCCATGTAAATGTCGATGCCCGTCTTGACGGTGCTGGCCGAGGCTGTGGGCACGGCCATGACACCGCCAACGGCCTGCACAATAAACGTGGCGACGTCGGCCCACACAAAGTACTTGCTCATGCCCATGGCCTTGACCTTCCAGACCTTGTGGTCTGGCTCATAGCAGTAGACGGTGCGGGCAAAGGTCATGTAGACGAAACCGTTGATCCAGAGCGGCGCGAGCAGGAAAAGAATTGTGTAGGCCGTGGCGTAGCCGCTGTTCTGCTGGTCGTGGGCGCCGAGTGCGTGCAGCGCAAAGGCGAGCGTCTCCCAGATGCCGGCCATGATAATGACCCAGGCATAGCGCTTCTTGAAGGTGAAGGCCTGAATCGTGTGGGCGAGCGTCAACAGACCAAAGAGCACGGCAACGGCGACGGCGGGCGCAAATGCAGGGTTAAAGTTGTAGAGAGAGTTGCAGGCATCCGGGGGGACGTAGCCGTACTTGCCGGGCACGGCAGTGGTACACGAGGCGCTCTCGGAGGAGGATGTGGAGGACGGAGAGGTCGAAGCAACCGTCGAAGACGGGATGAGCGAGGAAGGCATTGTGAAGGAGAGAAAAATGGAGAAGAAGAAAAAAGAATAAGAAAATGAGGAGGATGTTGCAAATATCAGAGAGTGAAAAATGTCGAAGATGATATAAAATGGAAGAGAAGACGGTGTGAAGACGGTATTGCTTGTTGATTTTGTTGAGTGATGATGAGATGAAGAATAAAAATCAAACAATCATCGAGGACATCAACGTCGGTTTATATCTGTCTTGAACATATTGTCCTCGACATATCAAACCTTGTCGACATTGTGACCGGAGTGTATCAACATTGAAGGAAAGTGAAAGTTCACAGTGGTAGAACGAACATGATTGGCCCGTTTCCGCGTTGACATGGCCAAGTCTGGCTTACACCAGATATTTTGGCTCCGTTTGTCAAGATCGTCGTTTTTGGTGGCTTTGGGTCGTGTTGTGGCTCCCCTGTCGTCTAGTCGCTAGGCAGAAGAATAAGCCCAATTTAGCAGCACCCCAGCCCTGTCCCAGTCCCAGTCCCAGTTCCAGTTCCAGACGACAGGGACGGGTCCGGCTCAGACACGGCCCAGACAAGCGACACGCTCCAGCCTTACCTTTCTTAGTCTTTCTGAGTCTTTGTGGACATCAAGACAATGGCAACTCTCTGCGACTGCAGCTTTCTTTGTGGATGAAGGTCCCTAGCATCTCGAAGGATCAAGAGGAAAAAGTCAAAAACCAAATGGAGCAAAGGGCAACGCACCGGCCAAAGCCACAGCGGGATGGGCAGGCTCTATTCCCAATCTGTCGTGAATCATACTCTGATACAATGTTTTTAGGTGTTCTTCATTCTTTATTTCCTTCTCTACCGTCTTTTTGCTGTCTTTAATGCATCCCGCAGGATCTTTCTCTACTTCTGACCTGTGCCAGTCTGCAATCTACGCTGACTTCGATCGACAATTGCCGCGCCTGAATGTCCACAGTGTCTAACAAAATACAGCAAAAGCATCAAGCCAAGCATGCTTGCCACGCTCCTACTGCAACGGCGGCACCAATCTAAGCCGATTTAGAGATGTTCAGAGAGATTTTGACGACATTCATCTGACAAGCGACGGTTGTGTTGAAGCTTGAACCTGACGATATTCCCTGTCTTCGCTTTCCCCTCAAATTACACCCAAAATAAGCTGGAATTCCGGAGCGACATTTTTGACTCCGGCGTTTCTCAACCATGTTGAGCTTCACCCTTCTTTCTCCTCTTTCCCCATCATTTGTCACCCTGAAAATAGAAAGACTCCATCCTTTGTGTCAGAACTACTGCACTGGTACGGCGGTGCTGTTATTTGTCATTTGTTCGGTTGTAGAAATGGCTGGCATTGATGTCGATCGTCGTTGTTAACAGTCATCACCGTCTTCACGGGAATAGCAGTCATTTAGACGCGCTCCTAATCCGACACATCGGACTAAGAATATATACGACCACACACATTTTGCTTCTCTCAAACGTAAACGAGGCTGAGAGATTCCGGATACGGGGAAGCGTCTCATCTTGGTGACGACAAGCGCGAGGCAACAAGATTCAAAACAGGCTGAGGGTGGTGCGAATAAGGTTGAATCAGATTGGCGTCAAAAAGAAGCCAAACAGGAAAGCAAAAAAGAAGGCTCGGACAAGAAGGCTGAGAACGGCCGAGATCAGGCACCGAGATTCTGTGTGCTATTCAGGGAGGAGCTACAGGAGTAGCCACAGATCGTAGAAAGTGCGCAGCCATACTTAGTACAATCGCTACAGAGTCTAAACGAGAACGACAGATGGGAAAGACTGGACATTCCCGCCGGGGACGCGGCGGAGAAGATGAGACGAGACAAGAACAGTGCAAGACCACTAGAAAAGCTTAATTTCACATTTGGCAAAGCAGATCAACAGCCCTACAGGGAAGGAAGAGACAGGAGAAAAGAAGGAAAAAGAAAAGGTGGCGGACGGCGCCAGGGCGCCTACAGCGTGTATTCCCGGGTCCGGGTATCGTACGGACAGTGTTTGGACTGAGTTCTCACCGCGCCTCAGCTTGTAAGACCGCTGTTAACGTTCCCCCGAGCCTACCCTTGTCAGTTGTTTAACCCCGGCTGTCACCAAAACCGAAGTGTGCATTTTGCGTGTTTGCTGACGCCAAAAATAGCAACAGCGACCCAGAGAGCCAATCACAGCTGCCAAAAAAGAGTCGACAGTCAACAGCAGGACCAGGCTATTCCTCTTCAGTCTTTTAGGGGGCTTTCTCTTCGTCTCCCTCGACCCAAGCCAACCACGCCAAACCCAACCGTCTCAACTGCCCAAAAACACACGAAGGAACACAGCATCAGCCACAAAGAAAAAGCAACCAAAAGAAAGAGGAAAAACAAAACGTTGATCTACCAGCAATGACAAATGTTTGGGACGTCTAATGTCCAATATCAAATAAAACGGTGGACGAAAACGTGGCAAGCCACGCCTGTCGTGACCAGGATGTGGCTTAAGCTATCGCAGCTATCAGTTCACACACAAGAAATTCTTCGAAAAGAACGGCCTCGTCCTTTCTTTGGTAGATTGATCTGATCTGATTGATTTGACTTTTATTCTTACTCATCGACACGTCCTCATCTACTATCTGCTGCCGGCAGTTACAACACTCCAACACCACACCAACTGCCGACACTAGGACCTAACCGTCGACATACGAAATACGATCGACTTCTTTCCACAACACTCCTACCTCAGATCACTCCGGCTGCGGCGACGGCAGAGGCACCGGCGGCGGCGACGCTGGCGGTGCCGGTGCCACGGTCGTCTCGCTCACCGGCGCGCAGTTGTACACCACGTGCGTCGACACGCCCGTCGGCACAATCGTCGCCGTCGACACAATGTACGTCGTGCGGTGGATTGTTGTGGGTGTGGTGGGTGCCGGAGGGGCGGGAGCAGGCGCTGTAGGAGTGGCCGTCGCCGAGGGTGGCGATGGGGCCGGAGCCGGAGCATCCTCCTGGCGCTTCTCGGCGCCCTTGGGACCTGCGACAGTGCTCGCCGACGGAACAGCGCCTGGCGGGCCAGCCGGCACCGCCCGCTGCGGGCAGCTCACAACACTCGTGACGGTCGTCGACGACGCCCACGATGTCACGGTCACACCGCGCGTCACCGTCACGTCGAACGGCAGCTGGCTGCACGCATAAGCAGTGACGGTGGCGGCCTCGGTGTTGTTGACGGTCAGGATTGTGTAGGCCGTGTTGGTGAGGTGGACTGTCGTGGTCGTGATGACGGGGCCGGCGGGGGCAGGAGCAGGAGTCGAAGGAGCGGGCGTCGGGGCAGGCTCGGCCACCGACGACGAGTTGTCGGCGGGGACAAGCACGGTCTGCGGGGCGGGGAGAGCCGAGTTGGCCTCGACAAGTGTGTTGACGAGGACATTGTCCTGGTGAGGAGCGGCCGGGGTAGGAGCAGGAGCAGCAGTAGGGGCAGGAGCGGGAGCACCGCCAGCACCGGCACCGGCACCGGCACCAGCGCCAGCGCCAGCGCCAGGACGGCCACCACCCATACCACCTGCACCAGGAGCGCCAGCGCCTCCTGGGCTGCCGAAGCCACCACCGAAGCCGCCACCAAATCCACCACCAAATCCACCACCAAAGCCGCCCGGTCCGCCAACGCCGCCGTACGGGAAACCGCCAACACCGGGGCAGGTAATCTGAGCCGTGGCTGTCGCCGTCGACGCAAAGTTTGTGGACGTGTATACCAGCGTCGTCGTCGTGTCAACCGTAAAGGCATACTCGAGCGTCGTGCTACAGCCGTAGCGGGTGCGCAGGTACGGCGTGGCCTCGGTCTTGGTCGTGACGGCATAGACGGTGCGGGTCCGTGTGCGGACGGCAGGCGGGCTGGGGACAGGCGTGGGCGTCACCAGAGGTGCAGACGGGGACGGCGACTCTGCCTCCTGGCGCTTGTCGGCCGGAGCTGGGGCCGGAGCCGGGGCAGACGGGGCCGGGGAAGGAGGTGCGGGAGCAGGGGGTGCTGCCTTGCTGGTCGTGACAACAACGGGGGGCACGGCTACCGACGACGAGGCATAGCCGTAGGCCGTGCAGTTGAGCGTGGCATCGACAATGGCTGTAGATGTCCAGCGCGTGCGGACAATCGTGCTTGTCACAGTGACAACTTCAGCAGCAGGTGCGGACGGCACGGAAGGAGGTGTAACAACAGCAGTGGCTGTCGACGTCACAGTGACGACGACCGTGTCAGTGGCCGTCAGTGTCGTGTCGTCGTCCTCGCGGTAGAACAGTGGGTTGGCCATGCCGCCGACCGCAAGGGCCAAAAGGCCAACGGCCCTGATTGAAGACATTGTAGAGTGCGTAGACGTATGCGTAAACTGTAAATCAGTAAATCACTGGTTGGCAATGTCCACGATTGTACCTGACTGGCTTGGCAGGCACAACCTGCAACACCGGGCTACGATCTCTTCATATAAGCTTGTACGTTGGTGCTCTCGGGGAAGAACATCAACCCTTCTTTCCGTTGTATTCCCCTCTTCTCCCGCTCCGCTTCCGAGGAGAGGGCCAGTAGTCTCCAAGACCCAAAAATACCTCCCGGTATGGCCGCTGTATATGAACTCCTAAGAATAGCCCCTCGCTTGTTTATTCCTTCTCGTGAGAAAGACAACTCTCTCAGTAGATGAATTGCAATCAACGGCACTTTGAGGAATATCAACTCGGTGGGCCATAACCTGTTTATGGCCGAAAACGAACACAACGCCGATCCGCCCTATGGCAGTCTGCTGTTTCTCGTGTCGTCTGCCCGCTTGGATCACTTAAACCACTTTGGATGCGGAGTTTACAACGGGTATTTTCCAAAGACGACGGGATCGAAGGAGCATGGAAGGGAGAGAGAGAGAGAAACAAAATGAGGAGAAAGTCTAGGCGAGGCCGGGGCCATCATTGGGATAGATGCGATTGATTGATCAATATCACCTTCGGGTATATTGTTTGCAAAAAAGAAGAGACGATAAACGAAACGAAACGGAACATGAGAGGCAATGGACAAGACAAGCTTAAACTTTATCAGGCGGGATCGTGGTGGGGATGTGATGAGCGGGGAACTTTCTGGAGAGGATGCAATTCTTACATGAATTTCTCGTCACCTTTCATTGATTGCTCAATATTCTCGTCAATATTCTTGCATTCAAAATACACTATCGACGGCCCAGGTTTGCCGGTCTAGCCGGGCGTAAATACAGGCAGTATGCAGATTCGAGAAGCTTGCATGCTCAGATGGAATCAGATAGGATTCGACACGATCAGATACATGACCCACGAGAATGTGTTCATAACACACAATAACTTTAAAGAATGTAAAAGTAAATCATAAAAGTCCTACGACCCCAAGTATCCTCAACAATATTTTTAGAAAACCAGAGTTATCGATCTCCAGAAACATCTCACCATATCATGTTTGGAGATGCCGTTAAAATAGCCGGTCAGTACCTTAATATCGGACGCATTCTTTGAGCTCGTTTTACCCGATGTCCCCATATTTTGTTTTATTTCATCTGATTCATACACGTGGTGTGGCTCTTGTCTATTATGCCCAGCCTTGACTCAAACTCTAACTTTACCCACGGGTAAAGTCATTGTCTAATGTTGTGGGATTGGTTTATCAAATGGGTTTCGCTCTTCTGTACTTGCATAGATTGGTCGTGGCATGCATCTAAACAGACAGCTTTTGATTTTACGCAACCTTACAATGGAGACAGTCGTTACAGAACCAAGTATTTGCTTCATTAAAATAAAGTTCACTGTCTAATTACACCTGTTCAAATCTCCATGCACCCTTTAAGCGAGTGTCACTTCCTGAAGACAGCCGTTCCATAGGATGCAACTCGAGATCAGAGCCAAACTCGCCGTCACTACCACCAAGGCCACGACGTCTGTCATTCTCTGGGGTCTCCTCGTTTCTTCTATCATCTCCATCACCTCCTCCGCCTCCCCTTGACTGCCCGCCTGTGCGTGCATACGATGGTCGCTGCCCAGGATTGGCGCCCGATTCTCCCGTCCGGGATGTCCCGTATGCTGACGAGAAGAGCTTGAACTTGCGGAACAGCGGGGTCAGGGTGGCCAGCGAGGACGCTGTGAGAGCGATTCCGATCTCGAGCGTGCTCCAGATGGCGAGGTCGGTAAAGGCATACAAGAAATCGGGGCTGTCCAGGATGCCGTCGGCAAAGGGGATGCGGACAATGGTGGCAATCGACGCGACGGAACCCAGTGCGAGGACGGCGCACACAGAAATCTTTTTGCGGCGCTCCATCTTGGCCTGCCAGACAAGGTACGACGGCAAGATGGCCAACGTCCAGTCGGCCAGGACATTGAGGAAGGCGGCGACATAGGTGGTGACGGTCGCATAAGACGTCGCATTACAAGAGGCGCCACTTGCCGGCCGTGGAGGGTCGTCGTAACGTGTCCATTGGTACTCGATGGGCCGGCAGGAAAAGACGTCGATGAAGATGTACATGATGTTGAAGATGGTGACGAGAGCCAAGATGGCCCAGATGGTGATGCGCTGCCAGCGGCGGTGGGAACAGATGCGCAGCAAAAATAGGCCGACGACATATTTGGTGGCGGTCGAGATAATGATGTACAAAATCGAGGCGATCCAACGCCAGTGGACGGCATTGACACGGTCTTCGGGCGAGACGTCAACGACATGCTTGCCCACACCGTAGTGGACGGCCAGCAGGGCACAGACGGTGTAGGCAATATTGAGGCACTGTTGTGAGGGTGAGTTTCCGCTCTTGTCCAAGTTGATAATTCATTCAGAATGGTGTGTTGCCTACCACTGATGCAACGGCCAGCCAATCTTCAATGTAGAATCGTTTGAGGAGAACACCCATGGAGTAGCATCGCAAGATGGTCGAGACAATGCTCAGCACGAGAAAGGCAATGAGAATGGCCGCGAGCTGCGGCCCACGATCGTCCGCCATGGTGATTATTGTTGGCAGAAAGGCATGTGTTGAAAGGAAGTCAATGCGTGAATGTTGAAAGCGTCAGGCGAGGTACGGCCAAGGACAACAAAGACCCAGCACGCAAAAGATGCCAAGTCTGGGGAAGAAAAGATTCTCTTCTATATAAAAAATCAATCATCACAGCCGGGGTGCAGCTGACAAAAGATATGCCTGGGGCATGCATTTGCCGTTCCACATCCCCCGTCTCCAGTGCCGACTACGCGGATTTCTTCAGTGATACAGATCCAAAACGGACACAGACCAAACCAGATTCAGTCATATTCACAAGTTGGGCAATATGATAAATTGAATATCCCCTCAACCATCCTTTATCGAGACTCGCGTCGACAAAACACTGTAAAAATCGGCTTCAAAAACAGAAAAATGCATGGCTCAGGGGAGAGAGGAGGCGATACTGTCACACATTGTCACATACTCAAGTGTCAAGTCTGCAGTAGTCTGCTCCGTGGCGTTTTTGCCAGCCTTCTATTCGCATTCTAGCGTTTTTTTGTCATCCACAGCAAAGTGTTCTTATTATTATGTACCACGAATATTGAGGCCCGTGATTGTCACATGCTTGATCCGCACCTGGCCGCTGGGCCGTTACAGGCCGTTGAAGGTCTTGTGTCCCCACGTTGGCTTTGGCCGAGAAACGCGTACTACTTGCCTCGATAAAGAAACAAAGCGTGTACTTGTGCCTGGTTGTACCTCGCACTACGCCCTATCTCGCTGGGGGACCCGGTTTTGATCTTTTGGTTTTCCGTGATTTTCAATGATTTTCTACTTTTGCCGCCTTTCTGCCTCCCGTTTAAGATCACCGAAGCAGGCCAGCCTTGGCTAGACCCAGATAAAAGCGTTTCGACATCTGCTTTTTGTGGCTTTTTATTTTATGATTTGAAGACTTTGGGGGCGTTGAAGACTTTTGATACTTGTGCTTGTCAGAGTTTTGGTACTTTCTACTGTGTAAACTCTTGCGAGCTGCTTGCGAGCTTCCCGTTTGGGACCAAACTAACACCGCACGAACCATCTCCAACGGCGAAACTCGACAGCAGAATTATCAGCACCCAAACCCCCCAAAAACGCACCTTCGCCTACCGACACAGCGCTAACGCCAGGAATAGCAACGGCCGTTCCCACTAACAGCCGAGCAGCTGAAGAATTAACGAAAAGAGGAGGTGCGGAATTGTAGGAGACAATAAGAGAGAGGAAAGAGGAGGAACGGAAAGAAGAGCCGAGATAAGTTTCGATTGTGTTCTTACTCTGATCGAAAACGTAAAACGTGCCGGCATACTCTCGATGTGGTGGTGTGTCCGTCCCCTTTTTCCATAACAAATAAATGCCGCCCTTTCTTCTTTCTGGAAGGACAGAAACTTGTGAATTTGAAAGTGTGAAGTTTTCCCAGATACACTGGGAACTCAGCTGAAGGAAGTGGCAAAGAGGCGCTCGACCAATGTGGAAGGTCAGCACGTGGAAACACCATACGAAAGCTATGCAAAACACGCAAAACACACCCAATTGACCGAATAGATGCCCGATAAAAAAACGGCAGGTCCCTCTCGCGTCTCGAGTTGGGTGGCGTTCTACTGTGCATACCGCCGAAAAGTGCCAAACGGGCCTTCTATGGGTGATGTGAATGAAGATACCGTGAAAATGGGGACTATTCTCTCTGTTGGTTTCCTGTGTAAGTCAATACGCTCATTAGCTGACAGGGGGCATGAAAAGAAACGTAATCAGTGGTCTCGGTGGCCGACGTCTGGTTTTCTAAACAAAGTCATCATAACTTCATCATCGGGACCTTTTGTCAAAAAAGGAAACCCGCCTTGTGAAGTATTGGAGGCCGAGTGCAACTCATATTTCCTGTGCACCAACAAAAGAAAAGGCCATGGAACATGCGTTATGCAAATTATGCCTCCCGTTTACTACAAGCTAAGACCATCGTTATTTTGACTTCGAGTAGTTTGTCGAAAAATGGAGTAATTTGATAATTTGATTTATTCTGTGGTTTCTTCATATGTGTCAATCTAAATATGCTTTTAACTCGACATATTCAAAATTAGAATTCAAATTTTCTATTGGGTTTTTTTATTATTTTTAAGTGTGACATCACGTTTTATTGAAGATATAATAATATATTTATCATAACATACTCATCTTCGTTGAAACTGAATTTTCGCAAGTTATGTATTTATTGATCGTATTATCGACGAAGCAACGCAATGCCAAGTTGCTATGCGTTCACTAGTTGAAACAAAACATCACCCGGTCTACGTCGCAGACCGTGAGGTTATCACTTCTACCATAGATATCTAACATTCACCGTAATAAACTATCTACATGTTCAGTAACACTAATCCCCAGAGTGCATACCGGATTACGAGTCTGCAAAAACTGTAATATTTGACTTTAGATCTGCTCAATATATTTAGAATTATCAATTCAAGACCTCACCATGGGCACCGTGAAAATGATACGGAAAACTCCGTCAGTCAACCGCCATCTCCTTCATCCAAAGTCAGCCCACGTGATACAACCCACGCTGACCCACTTTTATTTTTATCTGTCTGCCTTCGACGACTGACGTATGGCCGGCGCTACGCCCGGCGAGAAACAGCAGAAAAGTAAGCCGTTGTTTTCTGTCGCAGTTTCGTCGCATTGCGCCGCATGTCCTTTGTTCGGCCTCTCAGCCTCTCAGTTTCCCAGCCTTTGTTGGGTCCGAGTTTCACAAGCCCTCAACGGCGGAAAATTTACAACTCAACTAGACCTCGATGACGACGAATTGAAACTCTGAGCAATCACAACCTTGTACGACAATCCAGCCGAAGCTCTCGGCGCAAATCTCCGACGACCGGCGACCGACGACTGACGACTCGATCGAACTGCGCTTACGCGCAGCACCCCGAACGGCTGGGAAAATCCCCACGACGACGACTCCCACCCATGGACGGGACGACAGCACGGCGGGCGGCCAAGGTGGGCCACCGCAAGTCGCGCAATGGGTGCACGAAGTGCAAGACACGGCGGGTCAAGTGCGACGAGGTGCGGCCGGTCTGTAGTAACTGCTCACGGCTCGGGCTCGACTGTGCCTGGCCGACGGCGGAACTACCGGGCGGGCACCACCCTGCGACAGCACATTTACCATCGCCGTCCGCGACAAGTCATCCGTCATCATCACAGCCGACCGGCTCACAAATATCTCCCGCCCAAACACCAACTTCGACAATACCGCATCCTCACCCACACTCTTCGCACTCGCACTCACACCCACACCACTCACATACCTTCCAGTCTCCGGCGTCCGGCCACGTCTCGTTGAGCGACTTCTCCGCCGCTAGTACCGATTTCGGCGAGTCGAGCTCTGGGAGCCCCCAAGACCACGACGCACAAAGGTTCTCGGCGATGCTGCAGGCATGGTCTAACAATGTTGAGCAAGAGGCGGCGGCGGCGTCAAGTTCAGGTTCGGCTACAACATTTTCGGTTGCGACCGAGGCAGAGGACGACTGTTTATTACCAGAATCACGAGCGCGGCGACTTCTCGAGCACCGCCTCATGCAAAATTATCTCTACAACCTGGGCGTGCCATTCCCCGTCTCGCCCTCCCAGGACTGGAACGACCTGTGGACCAAGACGGTGCCGCCCATGGCCCTGCGCTACGACAACATTCTTTATGCCATCATGTCGCACTCGGCAACGCACTTGCTGCGGCAAGAGCCCAACAACCACAGTCTGTTCCGGGCCCGCCAGGCGTACCTCGTGGCCGCTATGCGTGTCCAGCGCCGCATGGTCGACACGCTGACGCTTGACAGCGCCGATGCCGTTTGCCTGGCGTCCCTAATTATGCTGGTCCAGAGCTTTGCCATGCTCGACGAGCGTGTCATTGACACGTACACTCCGCCGATGGACTGGCTGCGGCTGGGCAAGGGCGCGGGCGCCGTCATCTGGACCAGTATCGAGGCCATCATGAAGACGGGCGAAGAGTCCAAGTCGGTCATGCTCACGATTGCCAACTCGCAGCCGCGCATGGGCTTTGACGAGTCGTACTTTGACGCCAGCAACCGCGAGTCCTTGTCGGCAATTCTGGCCCAAGACCTGGAGTCTGGCGACGACTGGGACGACCCGGAAACGCGCGACGCCTACGAAAAGACGCTGAGCTATGTCGGTTCCCTCCAGCTATCGATGCGCCGCGGCGAGCCCATCTATGTCCTTTGCAGGCGCGTCCAGGGCTTTACCATGGTCATGCCGCCACGCTTTGTCGATTTTGTCGACGAGCGCCGCCCGCGCGCCCTGGTCGTTCTGGCCCACTTCTTCGCCGCCGTCAGCAAGATCTCCAAGATCTCCGGCGGCGTGTGGTGGCTGGGCGGCGAGGACGGCAAAGAGTCCATTGCGACACGAGAAGTGCGTGGCATCCGCACCATTGTGCCGCAAGAGTGGATGGCCCACATGATCTGGCCCATGGAGGCCGCGGGCTTGCCTTAGTGACACCGTCTGAAGCAGGGCAGAAATTGGGGTTTGCACACCGAGAACCAACAATTCTTGGAAAATATCATGTAACTTGTATAATATTACTTTAATGAGACGAGAAATGAAAACAAACAATGTTACTTGTATATAAATCAATATCCATCAGAAAATCAATGAAAGCCCTTCCAAGGGTTGTAATCCATTTCTTCGCGCTCAAAAACACTCCAGTCCAGGTACGAAATCAACTCTTTGATCGACGCAGTCACCGTCTCCACGGTCGTCTCTGCATCTACAGTGCTGTCTGTCACTGTGCTCAGTGCGTCCAAGAGCGTACTACAGATCTTGCTGTTGACCGCCTTAAAGCCGGCGTACAGCAGCTCGTCCGCCGTGGTCGTCAATGGCAGTTGTGTCTGCAGGTAAAATCTAACACACCGCGAGTGCGCCTCTGTCTCGCGCTGCTGCTTGTCCTCGACGGAAAAGTCGAGGAACACGTTGAGCGCCGATAATAAGTTGTCCTTAATGGCATCTTCCTTGGTGGCATTGGCGAGCGTCACGAGCTTCGGGGCGTACCGTCTAACAACAAGGTCGGCCATGTCGCGCCAGCTATAGTGTGCAAGAGGGGCATCACGACGGGCAGCAACAACGTCGGCGAGATAGGCTTTTATGGCCACAAGTTCAGAGGGAGAGGCGTTCACAAGGCGCGGGAAGGCGGCGTGCTTTGCGTCGGGGTTGGTCAGGTTGATGGGAAAGAAATACGCCGAGACCATGGACTGGTAGTCGAGGATAGTGCGGTGGGCGCCGACATCGCGGAAGCCGTTCTCAGGGTTGAAGGGACCTTCAAAGCCACGGGGTGGGCCATTGGGACCACCAGGACGGCGACCTCCTGGGCCACCATGACCGGGCCCGCCACGATCGGGAGGACCGTGGCCAGGACCGCTGGGTCTCTTTGAGGCACTGTCCGACCGCTGCAGCGACTGCACCTCCTCGAGGCCGTCAAAGAAATCGCACTTGATAATCTCGGTACCCGCACCCTCGGTACGGATCACGCCTTGCAGCCCCCATTTGGCACAAAGCTCGCACATTTCTTCTGCACGAGCAAACTCGCCGGGCGGGCCAGGCGGACGGCCAGTGGGCTTGGGGGAACCTGAAGTCCCTGTTGCAGTAGGCAGCGATCCGGCGCGCAGCAGATAATCCTGCGTGTCAATCACGCCGTCGCTTCCCTTGTCGCCACTCATGCCGTCAATGTACAAGAACTGGAGTGGGCGTGTTGTGCGATATATGTGCAGCCAGCCGTGAACTTCTTCACCGTCGTCGTTGTTATCATCGTCACCAACAATGGCTTCTTGGCCTGCGTGGTCGACACCCAAAATCGGAGGAGGTCCGTCTTTGCCAGGCTGTCCAGGCGGCCCGCCGAATCTGGCGCGAGCAAACATCTCGGCATGCTCAATCTCGTAGGCTAGCCAGTCGAGTGCTGTTGGTGTCGAGTTGTGGCCGTTTCCGTGATGGAACAAAACGCCCTGGGGCACAGTAGCCAGGTACAGAGACATGCCGTTAGGGTGGACCGTTGTGCCATATTTGCGCAGAGAGTCGAAGACAGCATTGAAAACGTAAGGGCCGCGTTGAGCGGCGGCTTCTTTGCTTGGCTGGACAGCTTGGGCGAGCGAGGTGGCCAACAGCGCTGTGGCGAGAGCGACGAGAGCCTGGGAAGGCATTGTGTTGACGAAAGCAAGAACAGATGAGAAAACGAGAGACAGAAACAGAAAGGGAACGAGAAAGAAAATCAGGAAATGGAATCAGATAAAAAGCTCGAGGCCCGCCGGCGGTCCACACACCCCTCGGCGCAAACCTCTCGCTTAAGCGACGAAAATCGACAAGCAAAGAGAGTTAATACCGAGACGAATTGCACTGAAATCATGCATATCAGAATCAAATCAGTGGGAAACTCAATGGCGCAACAAAAACATTGGAACCAAAAAAGATCTGGGCCGCGTCATTGTCCTAGCCGATAGCGGCCTGGATCCGCGCAAATCCGTCCAAAGCTGCCCAAAACCACTGTCAAAGGCCGCGTGGGCTGCCAGGGCACGATCAGTTCCGAGAATTAGCAGGTGCTAGCGCGCCAAGTGATTAGATCGATAAGATCAGATAGCAGCAATGGCTAGAAACAAGCATTCCGACAGAAGCTTGACAATAAAGACAGTATGGTTTGAAACATGGAAGGAAAGGACAAGGATAGTGTTTAAATGCGATATCCAAGAAATAAACTTTAGGCAGAATCATCAAAAGAAAGTCGATACCAAAATCGACTGAAATGGTCGATCAGAAAAGAAGCAAAGTTTCGACTACCTCACGTACATGACCCACGACCCCTCAAGCAAGCCACTCACTTCCTGTGACTTTCTTCGACTCGGCCATGATAATGTCCCACAGTTTGTTGGCCGTCCCGTCACCATGATGCCCGGCTAGAACCTCGTTGACACTCGGCGGCGACGGCTCGCCTTTGTTGTCGATCGTGTAAACGCCACTGCCAACCTTGCCGATGCTGCCCCGTGCCACCTCCAGACCGTTTTGGAGAGGCACGCCATTAGTGATTGCACCACCTCTGCTCGACGCAAAACGGGCACTCGTAGCGTAAAACAGATGCATCTCAGCACACTCATCAATGGGCGTCCGGATCCAGGGACCCAACAAGTTTGTCACACCGATTAGGACCTTCATGCCGAGTCCCTCTGCATCACGCGTGATGCCGCTCCGCACAACACCTGGGCCATCGTGAACGAACCCAATATCGGCCGCCTCTGGGAATTTTTCCTGGACCTTCTCCAACAAGAGCGTCTGTGCTGAGGCAAACTGATCGCAGCGTTTGCGTAGCGTGAAACCAATACCACCCAGGTTGTCGAGGTCAATGGGACCCTCGCGAGTTGCTGCCATGACACATACGACGCGCTTCAAAGTAGTGGCGTTCTGGAGAAGGGGCAGCAGGTTGAGAATAAATCGAGTGCGCGAGTGCATACCAAGCGAAGCAGCGAATGAGAGACCTTCCGAAGTGACTGAAACCGGCCAGGATAAATAAAAAGCATGAAGACGGTGGTGTGGAGGTTGTACGGAAACTTACTATCACTAAAGGCCATGGAACCCTGGGTTTCGAAGAGTATGTTGATGGCGGTCTCTTTGGCCCGGATCTTCTTGCAGATGTCGTCGACAGTTTTGAGTAGACTAATGTCGCCTTGGATGAACTCGAATGTGCTGCTTGGCCCAAGAGTACGGCATTCGGCCATGATTCTCTTGGCATTGGGCTCAGAGCGGCCGATGATGTAGGCTCGCGAGTTGTGGGTGTACTTGGCAAATGCCTTGATCGTGTACTCTCCAATACCGCTGGTGCCACCAACAAAAACGGCAACTAGCCCTTTGGGAAATGTTGACGAAATTCGCTGATTTGAGGCAATAGCCTCTGTGAGAGCAACCATCTTGGCAGGGTCGTGATATCCAGACTTCAAGGAATGTTGCGCTTAGTCTGAAGGCGTCCTTTGGTTGTTCTTTTATCGTTTTTTCTTCTTGGAAGTTCGAGACTTGCATGTCTTCTTCTTTCATTGAAGTCGGTAGATTCGTCAACTTTTATATCCAAGGAATAAGGCAGCTCTTCCGGACTTGTCATATCTTCTGCTCATCCATTGAGTTGGTGAGGCCAGTGTAAGGAAACTTGCGCTAGTCCTAAAAGAGCTATACGAACCCCATTGAGCGATACGACAGCGCGAGAATGTCTGCTGGCCGCCGCTAAACTCTAGGGGCCGTTAGCAGTCCCGGAGATAGGGATAAACTCCTCGACGGGATGCAATATTTTTGTGGCCGAATTATCGAAAAAAGCAGGAACAGAAAAGCAGATACAAAAGGTGGTTGATCAATACGGTATCACCGACTAAGGAGTAGTGAAAATGTAATGTATATTGATGATTCCAAAAGAAGAAAAAGAGCTATACGATGCGATACTATGTTAAAGAGAAAACCGTAATACTAGCGGGCCAACGCACCGCCTCACGAAGCGGTGCCCTGTGAGGGCACTACCCCTGCAGCCCTGCAAACGGGGTAGTTGCTCGTAACATGTGGCCTGGTATAGTGTAAGCCTTGTGGCCTTAAGCCTTGGGGCTTTGTGGCCTGAATCGGGGGGCCATCGTAGGTGAGTCGGTGTTGTTCGTAATAATTATAACACTTACAGCACTTATAACACTTACAGCACTTATAACACTTACAGCACTTACAACACTTACAACACTTACAACACTTACAACACTTACAACACTTACAACACTTACAACACTTACAACACTTACAACATTTACAACACTTACAGCTAATAAATACAGAGAGTTTAATACGCAGCCTCTAATCAAACAGCTGCTTGCGAGCCCCCTGTAAGTTTTGGCTTTTGACGTTGCCTGAATTAAACTAGTAGGCTTATTTGCCTCTGAGAATTGGCTTGCGTCGGTGGCTCGATGTTTGAATCGTTGGTGAATGTACTGGGAGCCCCGATGCATTTATCCGTACACCGGTGCTCTTTCCAAAAGGCCAACAAAATTCACAGCCAAATTCTCATCGTTGTGTGGGTGGATATGAGAATTTGCCTTATTTTAAGAGCGCAAGCTCGAGACAGACAAACTGCTACATTAAAAACGAGGGTGTGGCTCGTCATTACTAGAGATAGACTGTCACAATTTGGATATGGGATAGGCTGTCTCGTGCAATTGGAAGCGCAATGTGAGCATCTCATGCCCGCCCCACTTTTCAGAAAAGTGGGGCTTCACAAAAGAATCATCACGACATTCTGATATTTTTTATTCAAATTATTGATTTCTACCGTACAAAATGTTGAGACACATTTCCACAGCGACAGTTTAACGAGTGGTGTATCCGCCGTTAGGGAAGATGGTCTGGCCCGTGATCCAGCCGCCCTCGGTGACGAGGAAGCGGATAATCGGCGAAATATCCTTTGTATCGGTCAGACGACCGCCCAATGCCTGGCTCTTATGGAATTTCACGGCTTCATCGGTTTCCTGGCCGTAGAAAAATGATGTGTCCATGGGGCCTGGGCCAACTGCAACGACGCTGATGCCACGAGGCTGGAGCTCTTTGGCGACGCCGCGAGTGAAATGCTCGACCGGGGCCTTGGAGCCGGCGTACGAAGTGTAGAGGCCGGTGAAGGCGGCCAGCAGCGACGTCACAATGGTGACAATCTTGCCGCCGTCCTGGACGTGCCTGGCGGCTTCCTTGATAATGAAGAAGGCAGCCTTGCTGTTGACGGCGAACATGTCGTCGTACTCCTTCTCGGTGATCTCGACAATGGGCTTCTTCAGAACCTTGCCAATGGTGTTGACGACAATGTCGATGCGGCCAAAATCCTTTTGGACAGTGGCAAAGATGTTCTCGACGGCCGTGGCCGTGGTCAGGTCGCCCTGGTAGAGCTTGACCTTGATCTTGGGGTTGTTCTTGACGAGCTCCTGCTCCGTCTTCTTGGACTCGGCCTCGGAGCTGGGCGAGTTGTAGTGGAGGGCCAGGTTGGCACCAAGGGCACCGAGCTCGCGGGCAATGTCGGCGCCGAGGTTCTTGCCGCCGCCGGTAATGAAGGCAACCTTTCCAGTGAGAGACATGATGGGTGGGCTGTTGGTGTGGTTTTAAGGCTGATATGAGTAGGATTGTTGGTGGGGTGCAATGGCGCGAAGGATGGTCAGCAGAAGCTTAATTGGACTGCAATTGGCGATGTCCGAAGTTAAATGTTAGATGGTGATGCAGAATGGAGATGGAAGATATTTTAAATGAAGAACATCAAGAGACAAAGACGTCTTTTATATCTCTCATCGACGCCTCCTTGACTACCATAGCTACAGCAATTGCGTAATGAGCGTCATTTATTCTTCAGTACTTTCTGAACGAACGAGCTCTGGCTTAAACTCCAGGGCGAGTTCTTTGGCGACTTGGTAAGCTCTTCAACTCGGATATCCAATAGCTGGCAGCTGCCCGCATTAGACTTTGCCAATCCTGTAGATCAGCTCAAAGAACGGCGCACGGTAATACGCACGCCGAGATTTAGTACACCGGCCGAGACACACATTGGCAGACACATCCCCGCAGACACATAGACATTAAAGAGAAGGGCTGTCGGATCTGGAATTTCTGGTAGAGTGTTGGTCGGGATTACAGCAACAAAGGTTGGACCTAAACCCGACTGAGTGCAGCCAAGACATGCACCAACGCCGACAGATTTGCCACTCAATTAAATACGCTCTAACATGCTGTCCCAGCACTGCGACTGGTGATGAATAAGGCAATTCGAAACGTTTGAACATGGCTTTTTCTTTTAACGAGCTGCAAAAGTTCAATAGTTTTGTGTGGCTTTCAAGTGCATGAGCTGAAAGACTGTCTAAGTTGGAAGAGAAGGAAAATGCAATGTGCAAGCCCCGAAGATTGTACTACTATTGGATCAAAGGGACTGGGTGCATTCACTGGCGGCCTTGGCTTTCGAATGCGGCCTTGGCTTTCGGTGAAGCGACATGAAAGAACGAGCGTTCATAAGTATTTCCGCACACGAGGGCTTCTCACGGAATCACAGAAACTCTACTGATGGAGTTAGAGCCGATGCACAAACCACGATAGTCCCACGATCTAGACAGGTCAGGTTTCCAGACCGTACAAGCTTATTCCGACATTGACATGACGGGATTAGACTGCTTAGTATCTTGTCCCGAGTTGGTGGTAGCGGTTCCTGGCCTCGATCTCCGTTTTGATCTCCGACTGCAACATCAGTTCGATCGCGCGAAATTAATCTCCGGCAGTCTTCACGTCATGGAAACAGTAAATTCCTTCGCTTTGTATTCTGCAGCACGCTCTAAATGTGTATCATTGTTGTGGCTATTTCCAGAATATATCGCTTTTTAGATAATCACTTTTTGACATCCACGTCTCAAAATTTGTCATCTTCCTACAATTTGGAAAAGACTGTCGCCACGCTGCCGCTCATCTCGATCAGCGTGCTCTTGTTCCGCAGCCACGCCTCCAGACCGCGGCGGCCGTTCTCGACGCCCAGGCCGCTCTGCTTCCAGCCACCAACCGCCATCTCGGCCGGCGACTCGCCCCAGGTGTTGACCCAGGTGATGCCAGCCTGCAGTGCAGCAATGACCTGCTGGCACTGGTTGAGGTCACGGCCAAAGACGCCGGCCGCCAGGCCCAAGTCAGTCGTGTTGGCGCGTTGCACGGCCTCGTCGACAGTATCGTACGGCAAAATGCACAGCACGGGACCAAAGATCTCCTCGCGCACAATCTTCATACCGTCGGTACAGTCGGTAAAGACAGTCGGCTTGACCCAGAATCCATCCTTGAGGTCGCTCGGCACATTGTCGGGCTGGCCCAGGCCGCCGTGCAGCAGCCTGGCCTTGTCCTTCTCGATGCCGTGACGAATGTACCCCAGGACCTTGTCGAGGTGCGTCTGGCTGCTCAGCGGGCCAAAGTTGGTGGCCATGTCGAACAAGTCGCCCGCACGAACGTGCTGCATGCGTTGGAGGAGGGTCGTCTCAAACTCAGCCTTGCGCGACGCCGGGACAAACACGCGCGTGCCGTTGGTGCACACCTGGCCCGAGCTGTAAAAGTTGGCCATCATGGCGCCGTCGACGGCCTGGCTCATGTCGGCATCGGGCAGGACAATCAGCGGGCTCTTGCCGCCGAGCTCCATCGTGACGTACTTCATGTTGCCCGTGGCTGCGCCGGCAACGCGCCGACCCGTGCTGACCTGCCCTGTGAAGCTGACCTTGGCAATGGTCGGGTGTGCTGTTAGAGTAGCACCGACCTCGCCCGCGCCGTACACAACATTGAACACGCCGTCCGGCACGCCCGCCTCCTTGTAAATCTCGGCCAACGTCTGCGCATGCAGGGGCGTAAACTCGCTCGGCTTATAGACGAGCGTGTTGCCGGCCGCCAGGCACGGTGCCGACTTCCACAGCGCAATCTGGATCGGGTAGTTCCATGCACCAATGGCGGCGCACACTCCCAGCGGCTCCTTGGTGGTCTGGACCATGGCGCCGCCGGCTCCGGGCCGCAGCGCAAAATGCTCGCCGTTCAGCCCGCCCGACGCGATCAGGCCGGCATAGTACTCGAGCACGTCGGCACCCGTCACCACGTCGACGGTGGACGTCTCGCTATACGGCTTCCCCGAGTCGAGCGTCTCGACGCGGGCAATGGCATCATTGCGGCTGCGAAGTAGGGCGACGGCGCGCAGGAGGATGCGGGAGCGCTCGATGGGTGGTGTTGTCGACCAGCCAGGGAAGGCAGCCTTTGCGCTGGCGACGGCGGCGTCGATGGCGGCAGGAGAAGATGTGTGGATGCGGGCGACGGGCTTGTTTGTGCCGGGGTAGATGGAGGTGAAGGAGAATGAAGAAGACGACGAAGAAGATGACGACGGCTGTGGCTTGCCGTCGTAAAAGGTGTACCGGTCTGGCTCTTGTGGTTGAGACATGGTGACGTCCTTGGGCGGAGGTGTGTATGCCCTATCTCTTGTCGGTAGTGTTGGAAGAAGTCGAAGGTGGGTTGTCGTAGAAAATCTCCTGAAACAAGAGAGTGCGGTCGATGCAGTATCACGAGCTCCGAAATCGAGAGCTGCTAAAGGAAAAGAGCGTGGAGGGTTAAAGACGGCGTTCAGCCTGTGGAGTTTGCCGAAAGCAAGGTGCCAAGTGCTGCAGGATGAAGGCTTGCAGAAAAGAGACCAAAGTATCATTCTTCAGCTTTCGCAGCGTGACTAAAAATGCTTGTGAGAACGGCTAGAGAAAGCGAAAAGATCAAGGGTCCTTTCTCGGAGGTCGCAGAAATTGCCCTCGAAGGGAAGAAAGTTGTTCAGCAACAGCGAACAGGGCAAACACTGTGTGAATGTACATCCCAATACGAGGAGACGTGGTGCATAACGCCGTCATGGGCGCTCGAGTACTGTGCAATACAACGGCACAGGCGTTACGTAAGGCCCGTTGGAGAGCGGAAGAGACAAAAAAAGTAAAAATACGTCGTACAGTGAGGGGCAATACCGAATGGCGCAAGCGCACAGTGACGTCACAAGGCGCTAGCGGGCAAAAGAGTTTGAAGATTTTGTGTGGGTTTCGAAGCTTTTCAGAAGGCCTGAGTGTCGACTTGCACTGGAAAAGGCTAAAAAAAACGACAATGGGCGTGGCCCGGCGGGGCAGTATGCACTCCACTTACAGAAGGATTCCCTCGGTGCTCCACAACTGGAGTGTAACGAGACAATCGGCCGCAAAACTGCCTGCCAAAAACCGCCAAATGCATGCTGACCTCGAGACGACGGCGTTTCGACTTTTTGCTGAAAGCCAAACGAACGGCAAATGGACAAGGAGTAAAAGAGCAGGGGTTGTCAAGGAACGGAGATTTCCAAAATGGTAGGCAGATTCAAGATTTCTTTTCTTTTTCTTTTCTCCTCTGCCCCTTGATCGTGTCCACACGGTTGGAGATACTGTCTTTGGACAAGCTCAAGTCTGGTCTGCATCCTTCATGTTTAGTTCAAAGTCAAGTGCGAGTCAAGTGGTGCCATGAAAAGCTTGAACGAGACGAGCCAAGACCACGAACCAGGGAAAATGATAATTGTAAACACTACTACTGGGCGTTGCTCCTGGGCGGGAATGTCTTTGCCGATACGAAGCGGTCGAAGCGGTGAAGAGAAAAGGGGAGACGAGAGGAGACGATGCAAGCGGGGGTGGGTTCGGTGTAATAGCGGCGAGCAGTAGGATGTTTGTTTCTTTTTGTGTGTGTGTCGCGTGTTGGCGGCCGAGTTTTTGATTTTCTCCATGGGTGTGTGGTTGGCACTGTGTAACTTTTGTAAATGTGCACTCGTGGTGCGGAAATGTGTAAGTGTCTTTGCGTGTCTTTGCGTGTACTTCTGTTAGCTTGCCGGTGGAAGAATGTTTCTTTGTTAGTGGTGAGATCGGCGAACAAGGGTCTTTTCCCGTCTTATTTGGTTCTTGTTGGTTTCTTTCTTTGTTTCCTTCTGATTTTTGTTCTTCCATCTAACTTTTGATTTTGTGTCTTTTGGTTTTGGCGCTTTTGCTTCTGTTTTCTCCATTTTCCCATTCATTTTGTTCTTTTCCTTTATCTCATCACCACTCTTTCTCTTGTCTTTCGCTTCGTCTTTCCTTCAGCAGGACTGCGTCTGTCGTTCCTACAAGCTTCCATCTGATATTATTGGCCTGCCCACCCCCACGCCCGTTTCCCGTGCCGCTTCCCGTTCCGTCCGGACCCTGAACTGACGTGATCCGAACCCCTCCTCGGCCGTCTTTTATTATCACGATATAATACGGCGATTCACCAACATTAATTCTTGGTCTTTCCTCATCACCAGCGACCACCATGACGACCACTTACCTTCCTCCGTCGCAGGTTGACGCCTTCGACTATGTCCTCGTCGGCGGTGGCACAGCTGGTTGCGTTATCGCGTCGCGCCTCGCTGCCGCTCTGCCCCAAAAGAAGATTCTGCTGATCGAGGCCGGCCCCAGCGACTTTATGGACAACCGGGTGCTCGATCTGCGCCAGTGGCTCTCTTTGCTCGGCGGCGAGCTCGACTATGATTACGGCACCACAGAGCAACCCATGGGCAACTCGCACATCCGCCACTCGCGCGCCAAAGTGCTTGGTGGCTGTTCATCCCACAACACCCTGATTTCGTTTCGTCCGTTTGAGTTTGACTTGAAGGTTTGGCAGTCTATGGGCGCCAAGGGCTGGACGTTCCCCGTCTTTATGCGCGCCCTCGACAAGCTGCGAAACACTGTCCAGGTCGTCCACGCCAACCACCAGAACCAGCTGTGCAAGGACTGGGTCGAGTCATGTAGCACTGCTCTCGACATTCCCATCATCAACGACTTCAACCGCGAGATCAAGGGTACTGGTGCTCTGCGCCAGGGCGTCGGCTTCTTCTCAGTCAGCTACAACCCCGACAACGGCTTCCGCTCGAGCGCATCGGTTGCGTACATTCACCCCATCCTGCGTGGCGAGGAGTCGCGGCCAAACCTGACCATCCTCACTGAGGCCTGGGTCTCCAAGATCAACGTTTCGGGCGACGAGGTTCTGGGTGTGGACGTCAAGCTCAAGGACGGCTCTCTGCGGACTTTGCGCTCGCGTGTTGAGACCATTCTGTGCGCTGGCGCCGTCGATACCCCTCGTCTGATGCTGCTGTCTGGTCTGGGCCCCCGCGAACAGCTCGCCCCTCTGGGCATTCCTGTTGTTAAGGACATCCAGGGTGTCGGCAAGAACCTCGGCGACCACCCCGAGACCATTATCATTTTCGAGCTCAACAAGCCCGTCCCGCCAAACCAGACCACCATGGACTCGGACGCCGGCATTTTCCTGCGCCGTGAGCCGCCCAACGCCGACAAGGGCCGCAAGAGTGCCGCCAACCCTGCTGGTATTCCGGATGGCGACATTGCCGACGTCATGATGCACTGCTACCAGATCCCCTTCACGCTCAACACCGAGCGCTTGGGTTACGAAGTGCCCAAGTCGGGTTATGCTTTCTGCATGACGCCCAATATTCCCCGTCCCCGTTCTCGCGGTACTCTGTATCTAACCAGCGCCGACCCCAACGTCAAGCCTGCCCTTGATTTCGGCTACTTCACCGACAAGGACGGCTACGATGCCGCCACTTTTGTCCACGGCATCCGCGCCGCCCGCAAGATCGCCGAGCAGGCACCCTTCAAGGACTGGATCGTGCGCGAGATCGCCCCCGGCCCCCAGGTCCAGACCGACGAGGCCATTAGCGAGTACGCCCGCCGCGCCGCCCACACTGTGTATCACCCAGTAGGCACGACGCGCATGGGCGACGATGCCCTGGCTGTGGTCGACGAGCGCCTGCGCGTGCGCGGGCTGCAGCGCCTGCGTATTGCCGATGCGGGCATCTTCCCGACTATCCCCACCATCAACCCGATGCTGACGGTGCTGGGTGTTGGCGAGCTGTGCGCGGAGATGATTATTGACGAGGCCAACGGCCGGACTGAGGCGAGATTGTAAGGAGGGCTTTAGATTGGATAAAAGTGATTTTTGGATCCGATGACAGTGGAGGAACATACCAAAAAAATGCGTGCAACCTCACTTGTTTTTGATTGCTAGCAATTGAACGAATGACAGCCACAAAGGCAATTTTGTCGTAAAAATGCATTTAATGAATAATAAAAGTTACCGAGCAATTATTTCAAGCCTCCTTTTCTCAAATTGTCTTGTGGTCGCACGTGATGTCCTTGATCGCGACTCCCGTTTCGGTGATTTCGATGTCGGCGCGTTATTACCCTTTAAGTCCGGCTCACCGTTGACATCACTAAAACGCGTTTACAGCGCGGCACGTTACAGTAGCACCTCGAACAAGACACATAAATGGCACCTGATTTCAATGATCTGACGAGTACATTCGTCTTCGCGGCCGGCCCGCGCACCGATAAGGCCGTCCTGGCCGAGCTGCCCAAGGGTCTGCCGATGGACCCTGCCCGACAGAGACAGAGCCACCATAAATCGAAGTTGGGCTGTGATAACTGCAAACGTAGGAGAGTAAAGGTGAGTGTATCTAACCAGTCGACGAAGATATCATCTACTAACATGCCAGTGCAATGAGGAAATGCCATGTGCCGGTTGTCGGCGTCGAGGCGAATGGTGTGAGCGGCCGGGCCGGCCGAAGGCACATGAAAAGAGGCTACAACATGCAGTTACAAAGTCTATGCCATCCATGGCACCGACCGCTTCGTCAACACAAGCGCCAGACGCCGTCGTCAATCTACTGCACCTCAAGCTGTTGCACCACTTCCAATTACATACATCGTCGACACTCGTGTTTGATGCAGCGGCTTGGGAAACTGCTCTGCAGCTCAGCTTCCAGTTTGAGTTTCTCGCCAATGCAATACTTTGCGTGGCTGCTCGACATCTGGCCTCATTGTCTGTGCCAAACGATCCAGACGCGGCGTCCTACACCGCCGCCGCCTCTAGTCATCTGTGCCGTGCACTTGCGGGGTTTCGACAAGAACTGCAGACCAAGGACTTTCACACGGCAACACACCTAGACGCATTTATTGCAACATCCACTCTCTTGCAATTTGAGCTTTGGTCAAGCACTGAGTTTGTGCCATCGGCCGGCCACACGCAAATCCGAAAACAGACGCTAGACATGGATCGAGACCGTCTCTTTACCTTTAGCGCCAGCCTCAAACAGGTCTTTCTGAAAAGTGTACCGGAAGCTGTGCGGCAACAACCAGACTCGGTGTTTATGGCAAGCGTCCGGCATAACTCAATTGCTGCACTGAATGAGAACGCACATATTAGCAGCGAGACAGCAGAGGCATACCAAGCTTTCTTTGCTCGCCGATCGGGCAAAGGTGGTGTTGGTGAGATGAAGAAGCGTCTCGAAGAGACTTTGCCTCGGTTTATACGGCTGGATGGGTCTTCAAATACCTCTTTATGGCAACCAGGGCCGGATCCGGTCACCGACAATACTTCACTTACAGTTGATGATGGTGGTTACGCAAATGTTGTTGATGGGCTTTGCTTTCTCCTGGCGTTTCTTCCTGAAAACCAGACTTACACGCCGGAAGCCACAGGGCCTATGCAACTCCCTCCCTCCCTGCTGGCTGACCTGGCACGATGTGTCTTCTCCTTTCCTATTCTGTGCCGCGGCACATTTGTTTCCCTGTTGCATGACAATGACCTGGACGCCTTCTTTGTCCTTTATCACTTCTATCGTGCAATTAGGAAAATCCTCCCGGAGAAATCCTGCTGGTGGGCCCATGGACGAGCTACAATTATGGAACAGGAGCTCTACGCCTGGTTAGAGAGTACTTGATTTGTGCCTTCACGCCTAGTATTACGAACTAGCAAACCAACAACCATTCATACCGAGCTGAGCCCCACAGGCTGTCGATTTATTCGACGTTACGAGCAAGGATCTACCCGAGAACCTTGTTGCATTTGAGTACGAGGGTCTTCCGGGTGGGGGTGAGGTTGGCAGTATCACCACCGGCCCCAATGGGGAGACCCCTTGGGACGCGGTGATGGGCGGCCATGGTGAGCTGATCTGGGTCAATCGCGGGTTGCTGAACCTCACCGACAACAGCCGCAAAAACTTGCAGGACGAAGTGATAACTTACTTGCTGGGCTTCGCGCTCCACCTGATCTGCCCGCATTGGCCGGTGTGGATGCAGCAGTTTGTCGAGGAAGCCATCCGGCACGTCAACTTCAGGCAGGGCGTTACGACTCAGAAGCTCTACCGTGTTTACATCGCTCCTTACGTTGGAGACAACCGAAAGATTGGCCTTCCCAGCTACATTGCAGTGCAAGCTCTCCGGTGTGCTTATTTTGGGCAGCTCGGCGCACACATGAAGACCAAGTTTGAGGCCCTTAGACTTGATTGGATGCTTGACGCGCACATCGTTATGGACCGCGACGTGCCGGTAGTCTACGACCTGGCAGGTACTCGGTACCAGGTGCAAAATGTGGCTGCTCTCTTCCGCCACATCGACTACCCACGCACGATCCGGTGGAGACCAGCACCTAATCGCCACACGGTGGAGAACATCACTTCCCTTCTCCGTCATATCGATTATCCACGCCGAATCCGGTCAAGACCTGCGCCCGTGTACATCGAGCTGCCAGATGGGCGCGTTCTCCTGCGGCAATCTGAGACGACTGTCTTCACCTTTATCAGCGACAAGCACTGCATGGATCGCTGCCCTGACAAGTTCTGGACGGACCGTGACCGCGGCGTTACGTTCCACTTGAAGAAAACCGAGTTCCCCGACATCTTGGCTGAGCAGTATCTTACTGTGAGGCAAACCATTGATAGAACCAATGCGGCTCGTCAGCGCGAACTACCCCATGTGGATGATGAAGAAGAGGGCGTGGAAGAGTATTTGGAGGCTCAGGAAGCCGCTGGTGAAGCCCCCGTCGCTGGTGAAGCCCCCGTCGCCGTTGCCGTGCCTCCCGTTCACGACAACGCAGTGGACCCGATTTGCTCGAGGGACACGGCGACGATGCCGATCCTGTCAATGACTTATTTGGGCATTGCGTTGTTCCTTGCTGTGGTGTTCAAGTGCGCACAGTATGTGATTAACAGTGCCCTGGAAGTGGAACATATGGATGGACAAGACATAGAAGTTGTTTTGGAGGAGTTAATGAACGACGATGCTTGGCTTGATGCTATGATCGAATGGTACCGTCATATTTTGAACTGATACCTTGACTCGACGTGACTTTTCTTTGCACTTTGTCTTTTGTGTGTGTTTTTTTCTTGTTTTGTTTTTCAAAATTTCCATCTAATTTCCCACGATGCACATTACTAGAGGTTTCTTCTTCTTCTTTTGTGCAAGGTGAGGTACACTGCCTGGAAGAACTAATAGAGGAGCGGACGCATCGTCTACAGGCTACTAGTCGCAACGGACAACGGAAACAAAAAAGACAATGAAAAGCGTCAGTGGGAGCAATGGGGCCGCTACAGTTGCGCTTTATTATCTTGAGATTGATTTAGTTTGCAAGGTTTGAATCATTTATTCTTTTTACGCGCTCTTTTGATCGCACCTTTCATGAAGTGGCCAAGGGACCATGATAGTTCGGCACGGCGATGTCAGGATAGTTTCTTTTTTCATTTTTCATCAAATCGAAGATTTCTATACAAAAGTATTTTGACAATAAAACAGGGTTGTTCCCATTCTTACCTCGACCTTAATAATAATAATATATAACCAGCCAGCTTCACCTGGCAAACATAGACAAAGACCGTCAAGTTTCAACTCGCAACCAACTGGGTCGAATATCATGAGATTGACTAACTTTGTAAAGGTTGAAAAATGTAGTGCTTCTGGTAATATAAGAAATAAAGTAAAAGGGTTTCAAAGTATTTTCGTAGTAACTGCTTTACCCAAACAACCAAATCCTCATCTTGAACTTCAAGTTGAATGCTACTATGCGATGTTCCAATTTGTAACACACTGGTTGTCGGCGTAAGTAGATTCACACACCAGAACCAGCAACTGCAAAGCATCACCAAAACCTTTTCACATTTGTTATTTGAGAAACAGATATCTTTCGGCGACAACTTGTCGTCGTCACAATGCAGTTGCCAATATTGACATGTTGTCACACGTGACATGGCGGGCGGCCCATCTAGGATCCCTGTAGGCGCCCGGCCCCAATGGAGGAGAAGCTAGAACTGAGCTGGTTTGATCAAGTTCCATTCACGCACAAGGCACACTGCTGCCTTGGCGGCTGGTACATCCACTGCCCCTGGAGGCTTTCGAGCCACCCCTCCCACCAAAAGTTAAATAAGTTAATATTAAATAAGAAATAGCATAACATTTTGAGCCTACAAGGCCTCACAAGGGGCCTGAATTTCTGGTGTATTGAACACTTGTGGCGTTATGCGTTATGCGAGGTGCTGTAAAGGTTGAAGTGATGACGGTTTATCGTTAATTACACAGATGCGGTGGCTCGATGGGCTGCCTTGCATTTACTCCGTTTGTGTGGATTTTCAATACGACTCGTGAACATTGGCAGCTTTTGACGGTGTCTAGTCGATAGCGAATCTTGTTACGACATATATTTTCTCTCTTTCCCTTTCATCTTTATTCTTTGATCATTCTCCTTCTCCATTTCCCCTCCTTCTTCACGACATCTAATCTTTTTACCCCGAGCTCCCCTCCTTCACCATGGATAAGCTCAGTTTCGAGCTCATTGAGCATATCACGCAGTATCTCAATGCCGGCGACGCACTCAATTTGGCGAGGACATGCGGCCGTATGCGGGTGGCGTGCATTTCTCGGCTCGACCCGGAGCGGTACTTGCAGCCCACCTTCAAGTATGCACTGTACCTGCTGGCTGCCATGACCGATTATGGGTGCGTCCTGTCGGGGTCGCGTGCGCTGGAGTACTTTATCCCCGGGACCGCCGACGACCCACCCCCGTCGGTCGGCGGACACGTGTCGGATTGGGATTTCCTGGTGCCGTGCTTCCGAAACAGCGTCTATGGCATGATGGATGCCCTCGCGCGCTGCGGCGTCAAGTGGCAGAATCCATTGGAAGAAGTGTTTGCGCTGCTTGGAAAGCCCGCCGGGTCCTCGGCGATCATCCGGCTGGGAGTTGTGATGTCTGCAATGCCCTCAAAGGTGATGCAGGACTCGATGGAGCCGCTGTCTCCCGAAGCAGTGGCTCTGTACCGGAAGATGCACAAGCTTGCGTGGGTCAACACCGACCCGTCGGGCCGTTCATGGCTCCGTGTCGAAGTTATCCCGGACCAGTCCTTCGACTCGAGTAGTGATCCAGCGGCCAGGTATGCTGTCGAGGAGATATTGTTCCAAGACATGCAGAGCCGTGGCTACAACCCGCATACAGGGCGTCTACTCAGCGACGAGGCCATGGCTGGTCCTGATATCCTCCCTCCCCAGGAAAACGGCTACAACGACTACAATTATGCCAACGACAACACGGTCCATCTCATCAACGGCTACATTACTCCGCCGGGACGCATGCGGCAAAAGGTCCAGCTGTTCCAGTGCCACAAGGGAAAGGCAGAAGCCTCGACGCCGCTCGAGTACATCGTCAATACATATTATGCGACACACGTACAGTGCTTCATTAGCGGCTGGGCCGCCGGCCACTTCTACTATGACCTAGCCCGCCATAAGCTCTCGTTGGCCTGGCTTAATTCACGCCAGGATATCGAGCAGCTTAAGGGCTGCATCCAAAAATACCGAGCGCGCGGCTACCGCCTCTTCCGCCCAGATGTTGCGACAGAGAGGTATGGTGTTAGTCGGTGCGGCGAGTATGACGACAATCTCAAATGTGTGCTACACCACCCCATCAACCCAGATTTCAGGACGGTCGCCTACGCGCCAGAATATAAGCCATTCGACCCTCTCGCATCTGCTGTGGCGGATGTTGCCCGAGAGCTGAGAGAACAGGGGCATGTCAAGCCAGATCCGACTGAGCCGCGATTTCCGCAACGAGAATTTCAGTTTGCCTTACCGGTCCGGAGACACAGCACAAAATCCTCGACCGCGCGCAGAACACCGGCCCCACTCACGACCGCCAAGAACGGCCGCCTCAGCGAGGACGCGTACCAGATCCTGAAGCGCGACGGCGGCCGTGTCTACAGCGGCAAGCTCGGCAACCCCGGCACAAGGCTGATCCGCTTCACCCGGCTCCAGAACACAATCCGCGCGTCCATCAGAACCGACATTGAGTCTTTCCGTGTCGCGCCCAAGCCGCGGCCGTTTTACCGCAACCTCGAGAACCTGCTTTACAAATTCCGCTACGTGACGATCGAGCGTCCCGTTGCCATTGAGGTTCTCTCCGGTTCGCCCTCTCACTGGCGCCCAACAGGCACGTTCTTCGGCCCGCAGGATACACCCAGCATCGCACGAGCACTGGCCTATGCCACCATCGGCGCCGAGGCCGGCGAAGAGCTGGGCAACGGCGGCGCACCACCCGGCACGCCGACCGAACCCTTCGACAGCTCGCGCAAGGAGTGGCGCTACTACGAGCTGCTCATCCTGCTGACGCCTACGGCGTGCAATGCGACGCAGTGTCACGTGAACCTCGAGCATTCGTTGCCGCCGCAGATATAATATGTTGCGATGCGTGTGTCGTCATTGTGTGTGCCCGTCGTCGTAGATGTTATTGGTTTGTCTCGGGAAGATGCCACAGGAGAATTTGTATGTCTGTGAAGCGGTGCGTCGTGCCGTGTGCCGTATGTATGTATGCAGATAGGCCGAATGTCAATTACAACCAGCATTGGTTGAATGCCATCTAATATGTAAAGGGTCTGGATTAATGTGGTGCTGCGAATCGTTAATTGGTTTTCAGCGCTATGATGCTTCGCACAGTTGTCTTAATTGCAAGATGCACGTGCGGTCGGACTTTACCGCTTTCGGTCGCTCAGCCAACCGATCGTCACTAGCACTCCACCCTCCCCTATTTTAGCGCACCTCCAGCACGCCAATGCACCTGAACGAATTTAGACCTGTACTGGTACTTCTACTCTACTATATCTTACAATCGTACGTTTGTACCTCTACTCAACAATAGGACCAGCGCCCGCTTTCAGCCGCTGCACCATTCGTTTTTTTAGTTCTCTCAGGGCCTTTTTCTGCCTGCAGCCTCCTTCTCTCGTCCTTCGATATGCCTTGGCTGGAGGCTGCTTGGCCCTTCCATCAGGAAGCTGGCACACCGTCGCTCTGGCAGCCACGAGGCCCAACATGCCTCCCTCTTCTGGCTGGACGATCAGGGCTGTCGCATTCCGACCGATGGCTTGATCATAAATATTGTCATTTGAGGCGTAGAATTGCAAGAGAAGAAAGAAAAGTCGCTGGTAAGATACTTTTTGAGGCTCATTGTCCGCTCGTTCTTTCCTTTCATTTTCACTTTCGGGCTTCTTTGTGTGCTCGCAACGCTCGTGTTCCTTCCTCTTTGACCAGGTCCCCCTGGACGCCACCTCCACGTCGAAACGGGCAGGCGTGATCCTCACTTCGTATGCTCTGCGAACAACGTTGCTCGTAATATTAGTGCAGATTACGGCTAGTACGAGAGGCGCTCCTTCCTTTATTCCTCTTTGCTCCTCATCGTCTCGTCCATCGTCTACACGCTGTCAGCCTCGGGGCGGCGCTCTTGCCCTCTTCACGCTGACATTCCACTCCGAGCAGCCGCACGCCTTCCACCGCTTGCTCCTTTGCCTCCAATTTTTATTTTTGGATCACTTTTGGATCTTCCCACATCAGCACTGCCTCTCCCTGGCGCATCACTCAAGATCCCAGCACCAACTTTCGACTCCAACCCTCCCAAAACACTGTCGCCAGAACCAAGGTTGCATCTGTCCAGGGTCTGAAGCAGGCCAAGGCCTCTAGAGTCCAACCTCCAAACGGCGGCCCTTTCCCGGGCAACAGCAAGAAACAAGGGAAATCGATTTGGTCGATTCCAACCTCAAAAGTTAAACCCAAACTTTAAACGTTCACGATTTACCTTTGCGCCGCACAACTGCAGTCGCTCTCCCTCGTCTCTCCCAACTCTCGCAGGAACATCAAACAGTGAACAGCCCCTCCAGATAGTCTACTTTGTCGCCCACAAACCTCGACCCACTGGGCCAGGATTCCCAAATCGCCCGAAACACTGGCCGCCCACTAGCAACAAGAAGCTTAACTAAAAAAACAATACGAGGCGACAAAACCCCATCCCAGCACCGTTCTAAAAACGTAAACACGAGTAGCTCCCCCATTTGCCTCTTCTCCCCGTCTGTGCAGACAAGAAGTGAGAGAAAGGTAAGCTTTGTGGGTTGCCGTCCCTGCACTTCATCCATCGTTCTTTTGTTTCTTTTTTGCATTTCTTTTTGCGCCACTACCGTTTGTCTCACCTGCCCTCAGCCCCGAGTCCACTTTCCTCCACCTTTTCCCTCTCTCCATATTCCTCATCCTCCTTTTGTCTTCCTGCTCGTTTCTTCTCCTTGCCTCATCCCGCTTGACCTTGTCTCTCGTTTCCTCTCTATCGCCTGCCGTCTCGTTCAGTCAAGTTGTCACCTCTCCTTTATCCTGCTTTTCGTGGAGACCCATTTTGGCCTTTTCTATTTTTCCTTTTTCCTCTATTTCGCTCACGCCTCAGCTGCCTCGTATTCTTTCGCTCGTCTCCGCCGCGCCACGCCCCTCTCGCTCTCTCTTTCCCTCACCCTTTCTTGCGACCCGAAGCTGTTTATTCTGGCTCTTTTCGTCCTTTCTGGCTCTCTCTGCCTCAAACAGCCGCATCGATCTTTTTACGAACGCATTAACCCACGTCGCTCCGTTGCTTGTCCCGGCCATTTTGCCAAGCCTTAACACAACCCTCGTTAAGGTTTGAGAACCTGGCAGTTATATGCGTCATTCTTGTCACGCTCGCAACCTGCTCCGGACGACTCTTGTGCAACGGGCTGCCAACTCCCTCTCCCACGACAGCACCAGAAAAGGGAATGCGGATATGACCCTCCTCGCCTGCGATTAGATTTGCTGTCTCTCGGTACGTCTAGCCCGCATTTGCGCCCCGTATGTGTCTGTCTCTGCGTCTCTGCGTGTGTCGTGCAACCTGTCCCTGTCCACGTCTTCTACCTGCGACGTTCAGACCGACGGCAGCAGCGGCTTGCAGTTTGCAGTTCGATACTAACGAACGATCTGTAAGAATTCAGTTGAGCCAAGCAGCCACCCAGCTCGTACACAAGCAACGGCGATCGGTTGAGCCGATTCTGTCACCTTTCGCTTTGTGGCTTTTTCTCGCATTTCCCCCTTTGGGCCGCCGTTTTGCTTTGCTCAGTTTTCCCTTCCTTGCCTTGCTGTCTCTTTTATTTTTTGCCATTTTTTTTTTAATTTGCTACTGAGCAGCCTGATACACGGAAACCGGTTTTCTCTTCCGTTTTGGGAGCTCTTTCACCCCCGTTCCCTACCCTTCCTACTTATACTTTTCCTCCCCCTCCCCCCTTCCTTTTTAACACAGCCATGCCTCGCAAATATTCCTTCGAGTCCTATGGACCGGATGAACAGGAGCCTCTCGACAACTCAAACGCCCAACGCTCTCGCATGCCAACAACACAAACTCGCCAACATCACATCGACCTCGAGGACCACGAGCCATACTACGACGAACCACCATCAGCACCTGCACATCAACAACACTCACAGCCATCGCCACGGCAAGACCGCAATCACTACCCGCCATCAAGCTCTCGTACGCCTCGCAACCCAGCCTTCCACCCCGACAGCAACTACAACCAGCTTGCTGCCACCCGGCAGTACGGCGGAGCCGCACCTCTCAGAACAGCACAATCGGCAGGAATCGCAGACGAAGCCGCTGATCTTGTCTCTCCCGTCTCCCCTCCGGCCCCCCCACCACACGGCGGCTCTCGCCAGGCCCAGGCTGCGCCATTGCCGCCGCAATCCAACATCACACCGGGCGCCGACAACTTTAGCGAGTCTGCCGCGGGTGGCATGGCCGGTATCGCCTACAGCGTCGCCGACCGTAACCCAAGAGAAAGCGGAGTCGAAGCCATGAGAGGCATGCAACAACAACCACAGCAAATGCAGCAACAATACTACCAGCAGGGCTCCCCGCCGCCCGGGTACCCTCAGCAGACACACCAGGCCGGCCCTTACCCACCACAACACCAGCAACAGCAGTACCGTGGATACAACAACGGCCCTTACGACCAGCCCGACCAAGGCCAACCATCACCACAAATGCTCCGGCCCGCATACGCAAATTCAGGTAGCCGCAACGTCGACAGAGACTCGCGGTCAAGTTTGCAGGGTCTCGGCGCTGCAGCCTACTCTCCTGGAATGGGAACGCCGGGCACACGCACACCATCACGGAGCCCTCACAGCAATATGGGCGCCGGCGATGTTTACACAGACAACCCATACAATCGCTACTCGATGCATGACACGTCACTCGGCTATGTCAATCCTAATGATATTGAGGATGATGGTGACGACGGTCTGGAGTATGGTCGCAGCCGCAACGCAAGAACATCAATGCTTAGCTTGGCTGGTTACAGCACAAAGAGCAGCCGTAGTGGGACTGCCAGTGGTGTCGTTGGCCCTGCAGCCGTTGGTGCCGCGGCAATTGGTGCCGCAGCCGCAGGAACGGCAGGGGCTGCTGCTCTGTCGCACAGCGCTTCAGGCGAGTATGTCAATGCCTCTGGTGCCATGGGTGGCCCTGATGCTGGCATGGGTAGCCGTGCTGCTTCCTCTGGCGGCGCACACTACAACGCCTTGAACAACACAAGACCCGAATATGCCGGTAGCGGTGGCCATGGTGGTCACGGTGTTCTTGGCGGTGGCGCAGGTGGCAGCGGTGGCGGATACGACAGCGGCGCATACAACGTTGGCCGCAGCGGAGGTGCAGCAGAAAAGTCGGAATGGCTCGCCCAGCAAAGCCACAGCCGAAAGATCTGGAAGTGGGCCATCATTATCGGCATTGCAGTCGCCGTCATAGCAGGCATCGTCCTCGGCGTTGTCTTTGGTGTTGTCCTTAAGAACAAGAACGGCAGCAGTGGTGGCAATGATTCTTCCGGCACTGCCTCTGGCGACACGAACAAAAACGGCGACCTCGACATCAACAGCCCCGAGATACAGAAGCTGTTGAACAACAAGAACTTGCACAAGGTCTTCCCCGGTATCGACTACACGCCCATCAACACACAGTACCCCGACTGTCTCGCCAACCCGCCGTCGCAGAACAATGTGACGCGGGACGTTGCTGTCCTCTCGCAGCTGACAAACACAATCCGCCTCTACGGCACGGACTGCAACCAGACGGAGATGACGATCCACGCCATCAACCAGCTCAAGCTGCAGGATACGGTCAAGATCTGGATGGGCGTGTGGCAAGACGGCAACCAGACGACGAACGCTCGCCAGCTTTCGCAGATGTGGGATATCCTCGACACATACGGCGGCGATCCGTTCAAGGGCGTCATTGTTGCCAACGAGATTCTGTTCCGGCAGCAAATGACAACGAGCGAGCTCGCGGTGCTGCTCCAGTCGGTGCGCACTAACATGACGGCCATGAGCATCAGCCTACCCGTCGCGACATCAGATCTTGGTACGGTGTGGGACTCCCAGCTGGCGCAGGCGTCCGACTACGTCATGGCCAACATCCACCCGTTCTTTGGCGGTGTGAACGCAAAGGATGCAGCAGACTGGACTTGGAACTTTTGGGATACAAATAACGGTCAATTTTTCAAAACGGACAAGAGCAAGAACATCATCAGTGAGACGGGCTGGCCGACCCAAGGTGGTACCGACTGCGGTTCCGGCTCGACCGAGACTGTCTGCCCGGATGCGGCCGTGGCTGGCATTACCGAGGTCAACACGTTCCTCGACACGTGGGTATGCGAGGCCCTGACGAACGGCACCGAGTACTTTTGGTTCGAGGCATTTGACGAGCCATGGAAGATCCAGTACGACACGGGCGACCAGAACTGGGAGGACCACTGGGGTATCATGGATGTCAACCGCAACCTCAAGTCGGGTATCAAGATTCCCGACTGTGGCGGCAAGACAGTATGAGTTGGATGAGGATGTTGTGTTGAAATTAGCAGCAACAGGAGTAGTCTTCTGGTTCTGCATAATAATAAGCGAGTGCGACATCTAGTGTGTTGTGCATTTGTATAAAACCCTTTCCTTGGTATTTTCTGGCTGGGGGCACTTGGTCTTTTGGTTTCTTATGGTCTCTTTTTTGCTTGTTTATTTCCCGCTTGATTTATTGTCTTTGCTTATATATGTTCTCTTTTGTTTTTGTCTTGTTCTTATTTTGTTGTTGTTGTCCTTTGTGTTTTTGGCTATTTAAGTCTTGGGGATCATACGCGCGAGGGAAGGGCCTCGAGCCATCACTGCGAGCGAAGAGTGCAGCCTGTGTGCTGCTGCAACATTTAAAAGGCGGATTTATCACTTCCTTTGCACTTTGCATCTGTTTTGTTTTCTCCTCATTTTTTCTTGTCCTGCCCTGTATTAGCAAGCATAAGACCGCATCTTGCTCCTGATCCTGTTGTTCTCCTCCATCCTGTACATAGGCTTTTTTTCTTTTTTTCTTCTCGATAGTTGGGCTACTTGTGCCCCTTATTTTCTAAATATAATTTGCATCCAAAATAAACAAAGGACCAAAACATGCACCGTCGATAAACTAGAGGGAAACCGTTAGTAAAACAGCGAATCGCATTTCTTTTAAATTAAGGTACGTTGTCAGTACGTCCCAAATAATCGAATTGGACTAATGTGCTGATGAAGCTTCGAACTTGTGGTCTGAGGAATGACGTCACGACAAGAGTCGAAGAGTCGAAAAGTCGATGACAACAACAACCCATCTACCCGCGCCTTTGTTCATTTAACGGTATATTGCTTTTGTAATGTCCCGTCTCGTCTCTTGTCTTGGTTTGCACTCTTTCAACCTTTTCTTTTCTTTTCCAAGACTTGCCGTTTTCAATGTTGTCACCGAATTTATTTTGTCGCGGCAATTGAAATTGAGACAATACGAATCGAGATTCCAAACAAGACAACCCACACCAATACGGGGACCAACTCGAACAACGTTCCAAAAATGGTTCAGACAAGACGCGGCAGTCGCACAGACGGTGCATCAGGTAAAGTGAAGGACAGTATCACGGAGAAACAGGCAAGCACAGTCCAGAATGAGACAGCCGACAATTCCAAGACTGGCGAGACTTCCAAAGTCAAGGAGGAAGACGTCGACGGCCCCAGTGCCGGCGACAAACACAAGCCTGCAGACCGCAGTCAATCCCCCGAAGACCGCAAACGGGCCAAGACAGATATCAAGGCCGAGGAGGATGATGGCGATGCCAAGACGAGGAAGGATGATGGCGCCAAAGACGCCAAAAGCGGCAAAGCGCCCACGATTCTCGAGAGAGGCAACATTTATTTCTTCTTCCGGGCCCGTGTCAATGTCGACGAGCCGACAAGCCTCGAGGATGTTGCGCGCACATACATTGTTCTGAAGCCACAGAACCCGGGCGGGCACGGCGGAAAAGACGGCGAGAAAAGCAGCGACTGCAGACGGGGCCATACGCGCCTGCTGGCGTTGCCCAAAAAGGTGCTTCCAAAGACAGGCCGGGACCGGTTCATGGCGTTTGTGCTTGCTGAAGATGAATCGTATGCGAATCTGGAGAAGAATTTCCTGGCCGGCAGTGACGAAGGTGGAAAGGACGAGAGCGATGACCAGGACGGGGATGGCGATAAGAAAGGACGCCACTTCCCAGCAGCGACGGCTTTTGGCGAGGGCGTCTATGCCATTATTGGCACCGGCCGCGAGAGCCACCTGGCATATGTTCTGACAGTTCCCGACAAGCTCGGCTCAGTGCAGCAGCAGCTGGGCCTCTCCAACAAGCAGGGTTGCTTTATTGTCAGCACCAAGAACCCGGCGTACCCAATGCCTGGTGGCAGAAAAATGGTCGGCGGCGGGCCAGAATATCCAAAGAAGTAACTGTTACAGGCCGACACATTGTGCACCAAATGAGACCAGAGACCCGCTGACAAACAGAATAAATGAGTCGTTCCGAAATTTGCGCTGGGCACCGCTTCAGCCCGAGCACCTCGACTATGTTCACAGCCATATGCTGTTGGTCGGTGAGAGCAAGGGCGTCGATCGTCTGTTAAACGACGAGCACGGCGGCCGCGAACTTTCGGCCGAGCTGGAAGACATGGCCGACGACGACCTGAACCGGATGCGCCGCTTGGGCAGCACCGAGGCCGAGGCCGTATTTGCCAGTCTGCACGCCAAGGACCAGGCTGAGAGCCATCCAGAAGCACTCGCCAGGGTGTTTGAGTGATATACCAATACGGACCAAAAGAACCAAAAGGAATAAAATAAAAAAACCAAGGAAGAATATATAAATATGATTTATAGCATTAAGGGCTGTTTTGCGTGATGTAATGACTGATCCAATCCGAAAGGTAAACGCACCAATGGCCCTTTTTTCTTCATCGTACACCAAAACAAAAAAAGAAAAAAGAAAAAAGAAAATAGAAAAATACAATAATCAAGGCGACGTCTGGATGATACAAAAATCTACAGCGCCGCCCAGACATAATGATACCGTTTAAACTGATTTACCGTGTGTGCAATTACCTCGTGGCAAGGTGTTGGATAGCAGCAAGCCACTTCTTCTCCTCCACACTAAATGGCATTAGAATACAACAACAATAATCAACATGGAAGGAAAGGGGGCACTTACGAGTCAAAGCGCAGCAATTGCCCCAGGACCGGCACAAGTTGCACGCGCATCTTGTTGTCCTTCTGCTCCAGGAACTGCAGAAGGATGGTCTTCAAGTACATGGCATCGACGTTACCAGATCCGTTGGCACCCCGTGAAGAATCGACAGAGTTGCGTGGTCCATCCGCCCCGGACGGAGCCAAGCTACCGCTCCGGCCTCCGTTTGGCGACGGCGAGCCTGTTGTCCGACCCATCTGGCCCTTCAAGTCACGGATTGCCTTTTCGTGCCTCTGGCGCTGATCTTCAATGTAGCGGCGCTGGTCGGCGTTCTTCTTCTGGTAGTCGGCCGACTCGCGTTCCATGGAGTTGAGCGCCGCATTCAGTTTATCAACGGTGGCTCGCAGGTCCTCCGTTTCGGCTTGCGCTGTCGCCTCCACCTGCTCCAGCTCCTCGCGCTGGCGACGCCAGTCCTTCTCGCGCTGTTCGGCGTCGTCTCTTTCGTTGACAAGCGTCTTGACCTGGCGCTCCAGATCCCGCACTTTGCCGCGCAGCTCCTCAGCCTCGCGCGTCTTGCGCCGCGCCAGCGTGCTCGACTCGTCCTCCAGCCGGTCGCGGTCATCAATCGCCGCATCCATGCGCGCACGCATTTCGCGCACTTTGTTGTCGCTCTCCTTATTGACGTTGGTCAAAATTTGGCGCATGCTCTCGGCCTCGCGGGTCCGCTCTGCCAACAGCTTCTGGCTATCGGCAAGCTCCTCTTCGAGTGACTCCGATTTGGTGTTGGCCTCCCGGAGCAGCATTGATTGCTCGGAAAACTGGGCCTGCATGTCGCCAAGGTCTCTCTGCGCACTGTCAAACTCGGCTGCCTTGAGGGCGCCCGTTGTGCGCAGCGTGTTATGCTCTTTACGAAGCTCGGTGAGCGTGCCCTCGAGCTCCTGGATCCGCGGCTGCACCTTCTTCAGCTCCTCTTGCACCCGCTGGAGTTCGCGCGAAGCCTTCTCCTCCTTGGAGCTCAGCTCGACTTTTTCCGCTTCGGCCCGCCGCAGGTCACGGCCAAACACGCGCTTCTCATCCTCGAGACGAAGCTTTTGGTTGGTCTCAGCCAACAGCTTCTCACGCAGCGACTTGAGCTCTGCCTCACGGTCTGTCGCCAGTCGCTGCACCCGCGTCGTTTCAGCCTTGGCGTCCCGCTCCCTTTTTTCGAGGCTGCGAATCTCCGTGACCTTGCTCGCCAGCTCCTCTTTAGTCGTCTTCAGCGTCTGAGCTTCCTTGCGCAGGTTCTTCAGCTCGGGTTGAGCATTTTGCAGAATCTCGCGTAGCTCTGCAAGCTCCTTGTAGCGTGTCTGGGACAGCTGTTGGGCGGCCCCAAGGTCCGATTGCAGGCCCGTCGCCTTGGTCCGAAGATCGTCGTGCTCCCGCTTCAGCGAGTCGAGCTCTACCTGCAGCTTTGTAGTCTTGCTTTTTGATGCCGAGGACATATGTTCAATCTGCTCTTCCAGATCTGCGACCTGTTTGACCAATGCCGCCTTGATACTCTCCAGGCTCTTGATCTTCTCCTTGTCCTGGACGTGGTCCTGGCCAATATTCAGGAGTTCCTCCCGCAACGTCTCAATCTCCTCGCGAAGGTCCTCCTCTGTCTTGCGCTGCTTTGACAACCGCTCGATTTGCACATCCTTGGTCTCCACATCCTTCTGCAACCGAGCCACCTCAGCCTGGAGTTCGGCCGTATCAGGGCCATCGCTAGCACCGCCCACAAGGGTGTGCTCCGAGGTCTCAGAGGGCGCGGGCTCGTCGGCTGCAGCCAGGGCGGTGTTAGCGGCAGAACCGGCGTTCTTCTTCTTCTTATTCTTTTTCTTGTTCTTTCCGGTCCCTCCGCCGCCCGTTTGCGGTTCTACACTTGGCTCTTTAGTGTCTGCAGGTTTGGCAGGCGCGTTGTTTGCAGCAGCCTTGTCACTCAGCTCCTTGACCTTGGCAACCTGCTCAGCCTTTTCTTTCGAAAGCTTTTCGATTTCCGCCGACTTTTCGCCAATCGTTTTGGTCAGGCTTGTCGATGCTGCAGTAAGACTCTCAATCTTTTCGGTCAACTCGTTGTTCTGCTTCTCGGATGCCTTGAGCTTTTTCTTCTCCTCGCTCAAAACTTTCTCTGAGACAGTCTTGGCTTCAGTGCATTGACTTTCGAGGGTTGAGACCTTAGATTCGGTTTCCTGGAGTCGGCTGCTCAGTGAGGCGATTTCAGTCGTCTTTGCCTTCAGCTCAGCTTCGAGCTCCGTAGTTGCAGCGCTCGAGGCCGCAGTCGAGGTCGCCTCTGCCTTCGAAGCGTTCAGCTCCTTCGTAGTGCTCTGGACACGCTCGGCCAGCTCGGCGTTGGCTTCTTTGGCGGCCGACAGATCCTCGTTAAGCTGTTTGACCTCGCCTTGCAGCTTCTCGATCTCTGCAGTCATCTTTGCCGTCTCGGCCTGCAGCCGTGGCAGCTCGTTATCGATGGAGAAGAACTCCTCGCCCTTGGCCTCGTCACCGCTCTTCGTCTCGCCCCCTGTGTCGGCCTTGGATGCCTTCAGCTCTTCCAGCTCTTCCTTTGTCGAGGTCAGCTGCTTCTTCAGGTCGTCCCGTTCTGTCGACACACGCTTGAACTCGTCCATTATCATGTCGCTCTTCGCGGACATCTGGCTAAGATATTCCACGAAGGCGCTTGGCTCCTTAATCGAGGTCAGTGGCGTGTTTTCGCGGAGAGCGCGTTCGAAGGGTTCAATCGACGTTGCACGGCCGTGCGCAATCCTATATGAGCGCAAAAGATCCGGATAGGTCTTTTCGATCTTATCGAGTTTCCGCAGGCGCGCCTGGATTTCCAGTGGCAATTCGGACTTTTGAGCAATCACGGCTGGTGCTCCCTTCGGCGGGTCGTTTACGGGGGGTGGGGTTGTCGTCTTCTCTGTTGGCTGGTTTGCTGCCGCGGCGGTTTTTTGTTTCTCGATGTCGTCGCCATCGGCACTGCTTCTCTCTACTGCCTTTCCCTTGCCCTTGTCGCGAGCTTCTCTGTTCCCCTTGGTATCTTCATCTTCTCCCCCGTCGACAGCAGACGTAGCTGGCGTTGATGAACGGGTAGGCTCATCACTGTCGTCGAGGGCAAAGGCAGCTTCAAAAACGCTCGGGTCGACATTCGGTGTTCCGTCGTTAGCGGTCGTGTCTTGGCTGGGCTTCTTCGTGCGTGGGCGTCGTGCTTGTCCGTCGGCGCGAACGCTTCCGGTTCTAGACACAGACGTTGATCGACGGCTCGGCGAGGCGGATCCGGGCGATGCGCCCCCTTCAGCAGCCCTTTGCTGCCGGGCCTGCTCTTCTGCAATGGTCCTATCAATGGCACCACGTATTCTCTAAAAAGAGGTACAGAGTACCCGGTTAGCAAAGACAGGCATCAGCAACTGGACGCCCAAGAGGTCTGCCAGTTCCACGCACTTGAAACATGATGGGCAGTTGTTGCTCGATATGTATTGTCAGTGTCCAGTCTCGTCAGCCCGGCGGTTTTGTCGTGTTTCTCGAGCTTCCGTCAGTGAGATGCGACTTGCGACTCGTTATGATTCCATAAAGATAGCTAAGAGTACACGGGAAGTCTGTCGTGCGCTAGAACGGCCGGCTGTAAAGTCAGGTACAGGTCGATATGGATAGTCAGGTCGGCAGAGTAGCCTCGTCAGTTGGATTTGCGATCCAGGAACGCAATTTGACGAAATTCGTAATCTGGTTGCTTGGTGTGCGAAACTTTGAAGTTGAAGAAACAAAGGGTTCTGGCCAGTTTGCTTTTTGCGGCGATGTTCTCAGCCTTCGTGGTGCCTCGTTGCTAGGACCCTCTTATCCCAGACAGGGCAGGAACAGTTGACCCACCGCCCAGTCCGCAGGGGGGTTTCGCTGTGTTACGTGGACACTAACTCCAAACAAAGCTCTAGCATGCACTGTCGGAGTTGTCATATGGAAGGTGCCAAGAAGCCCCCAATACCTACAGCTTAGTCATTTTTTTAATGCTGAGTTTACCCCTTGTGACATGCAGTGAAGACAGCACAGCTTAGCTCCTCCGTAGCGGTCCGCTACGCACCCAAGTCCGCTCAAAAGAACACAGCGTCATCCAAATCCAAGCTTCCCAGCTTCACCAATCCTAGTCAGCTGTCAACCACAAGTTCGGTCACCACACTCAACAGACGGCATCCACGACTTTTCGCGGCCTCTTCAGGCCCTTTTATTATTTTAACTTATTTCCATCCGACGAAACAGCACAATTTCGACAGTATCACAATTTAAACCAGCGAAATGGTGTCCCTGTGGCCTTGGAAGGTATGGTTTTGTGATGTGATCTTGTCCGAAGCCGTCGGAGTTCAATTGACTGACAATGATCTTCTCTCACAAATATAGAGGCGCGATGACTCCCCAGCATCGTTTGAAAAGGTCCTCTCAGCACTTGCCACGAAGATCGCCAATACACAAGCGAAACTTGACCGCACGCGAGCAACGTCAAGGCGTGCACGTGTGCTCTGCACACTCTACATGACCTTTGGCTACCTTGTGTACGCTATTGTGCTTGTGCTCGTTGTCGGGTGGAAGAATATGGGGCCCTGGGAGTGGTCTGGTCTGGCCGGAGGGCCTATCCTGTGCGTCGACCTTGATAGATCCCCCCAACTCTGCCATACCTCACAGTTACTGACTGGTCAATTATTGCAGAATCTACGCCACCCGAAAGGCACTCGCGGCCGTCTACAACTTCCGAATCGACTCTCTCTCTAACAAACTAAAGGAGCAGCAGGATGAGCGTGCCAAGACGATCCAGAAGCTCAAGGACGCCACCAAATACGACTCGACCCTCCAACTGCTCGAAAAGTACGGCGGCGCCGAGAACAAACCCGGCAAGGGCAAGGGCGGCGAAAACAACGGACAGCAGGACGTGAAGAAAGCTGGCCCCGGAGGAAGAGGGCCTAAGGACGGCGGGAACCCGGCGACACCGATCCGGACGCGCCTGCCACCTCCGCCTACCGCAAACATTCAGCATGGCGGCAACGCACAGACCCAGACTCCGTTGTCAAAGCAGGGCACGCCTCGTTCTGGCGACACATCCATTGTGTCTGCTGCAGGCTCGCCAGCCGGTGTTACAGATCTCAGCGCCTCAGCTGAGTTTGCGCCTAACGCCTTTGGGCCGGACGATGCTCCAGCCCCTGCTCTCGCTCTCCCGCCCCAGGTCACTGGTGGTCAATACGCTACCGCCACACCCGGCGGTGCCGCCTATGGCGAGTCTCACTGGTACGACCGCATTCTTGATGCCCTGATGGGCGACGACGAAACCGCCGCCAAGAACCGGTTCGTGCTCATCTGCAGCTCGTGCCGCCTTGTCAACGGACAGGCACCACCTGGCACAAAGAGCCTCGCAGAGGTTGGCAGCTGGCGTTGTATGGGCTGTGGTGCTCTCAACGGCGAAGCTGCCGAAGCCAAGAAGATTGTCAGTGAGATGATGCAGCGCAAAGTCACAGAGGTTGCCGACAGCGAGGCCGAGAGCGATAGCGACGAGGCCGAGGTCGAGCCGGAGACTATCGACGTAAAGGAGGAGGAGGAGGACCTTGTTGCCACAGGCAAGGACAGCGCCGAAAGCAAGAACGTCCGTAAACGGGGCAAGAAGACGAAATAATCGCTGGTAGGGTATACAGCATTGGGGTATGGAGTAACGGTTGAGGGTGTCTATTCAATGGTGCTGGTTAACGACATAGCGTCCAGGGCTACAATCTGCATACTTCTTTTGTTGCTTCGGTTTTATTTAATCAACTTGTATAAACTATAGCACATGTTCCGCGATGGTCGATCGTGAGTGGTATTGTACAGAATGAGGTGAGAGATAAAGGTTATGTGCATAAGGCAGATGTGTCTCTTTATTGAATTATGCCAGACAATTGCAAAACGAAAATGACTTGGAGTTGTGAGAATCGGACCTCCCGATTGTGTTGCGCCGCCCCCCCCCCCCCCCAAAAAAAAATAAATAAACTAAATACATCCAAACTGAAATGCAGATCTGTCCAAAAATTGATTAAAGAACGCCGTGTGCAGTTCATAAAACTCCAAAGAATGCGCTCTGGAGCGAACTATTCTCGTGTCTTTCCGGCCCATTTGGTATCATAACGCCATAAATATTGTGTACAAGAATTTCAAAAACAAAGATTGGGTGAAAAATTAGGGCGGAGTAGACAGACGGAGATGACATACGGCTCGAGTGTGAGGAACGGAAGAGAAGAGGTAAGTAAAGAAAGGAGAATAGAAAAAAATTGGGGGTAGGGCCGAAGTTCTCAGCACCACACGCCGTTCTGGCCTCCACGGCTCATGACAAGCATCTCATAGCCGTCAACTTTGCCGCGCAAATTTGAGTTCTCGCGGGCCAGTGCCTCGTTACGGCGCTCCAGGTGTGCAATGTACTCGGTGGCCTTGCTCAAAATCGTAGCCTTGTTCAACTTATGAGCCGGGGTCAGGCCGCCAAGATCCTCGCCGTCGATACCAGCTTCACCGAACGCGGGAAGCATATTATCGTTGTCCTCGTCCTCCGACCCGCCCGTGGAGTCGTTACGGCGTGCCGCAATCCGCAGCGAGGGGACAGAGTCACGGAGTGCAAGGATCTTATCGTTGAGGTTGGTGCGGTAGCGCTTCTCAATCAGGTTGTGAGCAGTCTTCTTGGGCGGTTGGCCCGAAGTGGCCGCCTGCTTCTGCTGGGTTGCGGCAGGAGACGAAGGAGAGCGCGGTGACCGAGACTGGGACGAGGCAGCACTGGACGACTTGCGCTTCAGGCTATTGCTGGCAGTCGTTGTAGAGCCATTACGTGAGCTGGAGGTAGACTTGCGCACAGAATAGCGGCGGTCACGGGCCGGCATAGCGATGGGCTTCATGGCGACGTCTAGTGCGGATGGAGGTGGAGAGACAAAAGCTTCCTGCTCGTCCTCGCCTTCCTCCTGCTTCTGCGCCGGTGCTGACAGGCCAAGATCCTCGGCAACGGTGCTGTTGGAAAGCTGAAGCGGGTTAATGGCAGGGCTCACGGAGAGATCCCGGCCGAGTGTTGGGAAGGTAGTGGCAAAGAGCAAGGGACTGTTGCCGGGCTCGGGCTTGATGAAGGTAAACTCGTCGGCCTCGGGTGACTCCAGTTTATTCCAAGAGTCGAACTCGTCAGCCGGGGAGGAGATTGTGAAGGGATTCGCCGTCGTGGGTGAGACTGGCGAGCCAAGGGAGAGGGGTGAGTCGGCACTGAAGTCTGTGCCGTAGTTGTTGTTGGTGAAGTTGTTGTATTCGTCAAGTGAATAGTCGTAGAGAGAATCTGGCGAAAGGGCGAGGGAGTCTTGTGCCTGTAATTGTTGTTGCTGCTGCTGTTGTTGTTGTTGCAGTTGCAGCTGGAGTTGGAGTTGCTGTTGTTGTTGTAGCTTTTGCGTTTGTTCTCTCTGGAGCTTTTGTTGTTGCTGTTGGCGGTTCTGTAGCTGCATCTTCATAGGAAAAGTAAACGCAGCAGAGGACGGCAACGAAGAGATGGGCTGACAGACGTCCATGACTGCAGGTGGACGGTTGGCACGAGGGTGGCGTTGGGTGGGCAGGGGGGGTGTAAGTGTGTTTTGAAAGGATGTGCGAGTGTGAACTGACACAGTATGGTCAGAGCCTTGGGCTAGGGATTTGGTGATCTTGTGAAGTTGGTGGTCGAAGGTGGCACGACTGTCCAAAGCAAAGAAGGGCATCGTGGGCATTTCATATAAGTACGCAGAGGGAAGGCGCGAGGCACGCCCCTGCCATTTGTGTGCCAACAGCGTGTGCCTGCAGTTCCCGTCGAGCGGCACCCAGCCGTTTGCCGGCCCACATGAGGCTTGACCGGAGCACTTTTCAGTGCGAGTAAACGTCAGTCTGACTCCTCAATGTGCTGTTTGGTGCTCCGGTCCCGTTTTGTCCCTGATTCTTGCCTGAGGCGTTACGTCGTGTGGGTGGATGAGTGAGGGCTCTGCATCTCAGGACAAAAAAGAGTGTGCGCGCAATGCGCCGGAGAAGCGTGTTAGTGGGGGAAGGAGCCCCCAATGTGCGCCAGGCCAGGGCCAGACCCACCTGTCCGGGCTGCGGTGGGCATATGCGCAAAACCGAACCATCGAAATCTCCTGTCTTACGATAGTGGGTGGGACAGCGTGCCTAGAACGGTACAAAGAAACAATGGCTGCCAGTAACAGCAGGTGCGGGTGGCCAGGCGCGGTTCCTGTTAGGGAAAGACCCAACAGGCAGGTTGCGCGGAGGCTGCCGCCTGCCAGTGGTGGCACGCTTTTATGGGCGGTTGAGACTAGAACCACAATGTGCCCAAGGTGGAATGGACGCGGAAAGACACATCTTGAAGTGATGTCAAGCATCTATGATCTCGCAGACACTTTACGGGGATAGTATTACCCTACGGCCAACCCAGCTGGGCCTGCAAGGATGCAGGCGCAACAACAGCCATTTTCACATCCTTTGCGGCGCCTGTAAAATCACTTGTTCGTTGTTTGTTCTTTCTCTAACGTCCTATGCCCTGGATCTGGACCCGCTCCTCCTTCCTCGGTCGGCCTCGCAAAAGCCTGTGATCACAACGGTGAAACCCCCGTCCAATGGCACTGTTTAGCGTGCCTTCCAATGAGGGAATTCGAGGCACAATGTGCCCATTAAACAAGCCTCGACTCACAGCGATCTCGATACTGGGTATTGATGCATTCCCAACGATTTACGTTGGTCCGTATTCGTTTACAGAACAGAATATGCGGCCTTCACTCATCTCATACAGCTCACTGTTGCATGAAAGTGAGGTGAGAGCCAATTGTGACACTCGTGATGTGAATTAGTTCGAACGTGGATGTCGTAATGAAAACACATGGAAGGTCGTAAATACGGCAGGAACGGCAGTAGCAGACAGTGGCTCCTTCCGAACATGCTCGAAACAGCAGCACATCCATCACTCGACGGTGTCTGTGGCAGATTGGAGAATTTTTGTGTGTCACGGGATATGGCCAAGATCGCGGCCAAAAAGGACCCTAGAAGTCGCCGTTTGTGATGATCACCACCACGAAAAACATTGCCAAACAAATCCCCAAGTCCCCGCCAAATCCCGGGAAGCAAGATGTTGCAAGCGTGGTTATTGTTCCGTAGAAAAAGTGCCTGATTTAGCCAAAGCCGTCCAGTCAAGAATGGGGAAAATCAAAAGCCCTCTTATTCAAAGGAGAAGCTGAAAAGCCATCTGACGGTGAGCGAGTAAGAACGGAATGAAAACCGTCACGAGAAATAAAAATACAAAGAAGAAAACCGCTAGAACAGCCAAAGAAGGATTAGAAGTGAGGTTCGTGTAAGATATTTTCTCCGCCAGACTGCTTGTAAGTCGGAAAAGTGCACCACGCCGAGACTTCTCCAACAACGTGCGCTGGACCCACAGCACCTTCTGGACCCAATCACAAGCCGCACCGCAAAAATGGCCTGATCTCATCAGTCGTTCTTTCTCCTTTCCACTTTGTCGCCTCTTTCCCTCTCATGGGTCGTTTTCTCGGAACTGGCCGGCTGCCATCATCGTATTCACTGCCCGGTTGTTGGCGATGCCTTTTCTCGCCATTTGCCCTGGACTCGGTATCAATTTCTGTGTTGCTTTGGATATTTTCTTTCTCGGTCTTTCGCTACACCGAAGGTTTTACGAAAATGAATGCAAATGCATGATCCATATTGCGGTTGCCCGACTAAGGATTTACCAGATCGGGCCAGTGCTGGTTTCGTTTTCGCGTCGCTGATTGGACGACGTGACATCACGAAAACATTCTGCGGCTTCGCCTTACTTCTGATCGTCTTTCAAATGGTCTGCAAGCCTGGTATTATTATTTCAGTCTGAATGGCAACCTAGTGGTTTCTTTTTGCTCTGGCATTCGGTACTCCGGACAATGACAAAGCCAGTGCCCTTGAGCACCCCATGACTTTTTCTCCGTGAGACCGTTTGAGCAGCTTCATTCTGGGCTTACCGTTGTTGCTGTCTTACACTCTCCAATCGGCCCTTAGTCCTCATCTTCGTCGCCACCGAAGCCGCCGCCAAACCCACCGCCGAAACCGCTTCCACCCCCACGGCCGCTTCCAAAGCCACCGCCAGAGCTGCCGCCACCGCCAAAACCGCCGCCGTTACCGTTGCCGCTACCGCTGCTACCGCCACCAAAGCCGCCAAAGCCGCCGCTACCACTACCGAATCCGCCACCATAGCCCGTGTTGCCGTCATCGTCACCGTCATCGTCACCATCACCGCCGCCATAGGCAGGCACCGTGCAAGACCGACCGCCGCCGAAGCCGCCAAAGCCACCGAAGCCACCCCGGCTGCACGGGCTAGGCGCAGGTGTGGGCTGGAAGCCACCGCGCGGAGTTGAGGTCACTGTCACAGTCACAGTGATGCCGGTAGGGCGGGCAGGTGTGCCGACAATTGTGGTGGGCGGATAACTGGCCTCAATAGTGGTACGGCCAATCGATGTCTGAGCAGGCTGGCCGGGAGCCGTCTGTGGGAGGCCAATGGTGGTCGTGGGGATGTTCTGGGGGAGGGTCGGCACCGGAATATCCGCAGACGAGGCCCCTCCGCCACCACTGCCGCTGTCATTACCGTCGCCGGCCGAAGGGTTGCTCGACAGGTACAGAATGTAGCGCTTGAAAGTGTTGGAGTCAACCTTGCCAACGCTAAAGTCATGCTGCACGACGCCCTTCTCAGTGTGCACAGCAATGGTGCTCAGGTTGCTACTGGGTGTCGTCGGTGCCGTCTTGCTCGTGGCAAAGCCGATCTTGTTGACGCCGTTGGGGTTGATCGACGTATTGTTTGTTCCCCAGTTGCTGCAACCGTGACAAACAGCGTCCACTGTCCAGTGCGTGGCGTTCTTGACGGTGTTGAGCACGTCGTATGAGGAACCGCTGTACGCCGTGGGAGGAGTATGGCCGGCTGCCCAGCGGGACGATGCCACACCCTTGTCGCCATTGACCCAGACCAGACCGAGCGGGTTCTGGACCATGGAGCCACCAAAGCCCAATCCGGCCCAACCGACGGCTGCGGGCGCGACAACCTGTATGAGCGTGTCGAACGGTGCCTTCTGTACCTCTGGGATGGCAAAGCGGAACACGGTGCCTGATGTGGCGGCCGTGAACTCGGAGTAGCAGACGGTGGCACCAAGGGAGTTATCACAGTACTTTGCTGTCTTGGGGGCCGGGGGAGCTTGGCGCCGGTCGTGGATGGCAGCAGCCGATGCCAAGGTGGCTTGGCTTGCAAGTGCAAGCGCCGCCAAGTTGGCGACGTTGAAGTGTCCCATGTTGGCTGTCGAGAAGAGTAAGCAGGGCTGTCGGTGTGCGGTCTACTCGCAACTTTGACTAGCTGTTTGTAGGTAACCAGGACTTGGAAATAGGTAAAGAAGAAGGAGGAGAGAGAGAAGAAGTAGAAGAAAGACAACAGGAGAAAGCACCACGAATATACCCTCCGTGTCAACACGCCTATTCCTTCCTTCTCCCAGCCTTGGCTTGGTGTTGACACCTTCTTTGCTTGACTCCTAGCAGCCGAAAGTCGAGACCTTGAAGGGCGGCAAGAGAGTGCTGAGAGTGCTCATATTGCACCTTGCTCAGGCACATATTGCGTCAAGAGGCGGCGAATATGAAGCTGACGTGTTATAAAGCGCATCCATATGTCCTTCTTCTGCTGTTTGCACGGCACCTCCTGCTCGAGCTTGCCTTGGTCCATCTCCACGCAACTTCTGCCGAGCAGACCGTCCATTGCGTTTACTTTCTTTATTCCATTAACCCATCTCCTTATGGTATTCGAGGACCTCCACATTGACCTTTTACTTCCTTTTTTATTGAAATTGTTGCTCAAAGGAAGTGTCTTTTGCTTCAAGTGTTGCCATTTTTTACCATACCATTGCCAAATGGTCGACTTCTATTTACATGTCTTAATGAAGTAACGAAGGTGAATTGATGAGCTTGGCTGGGCCCTTAGACGACGGCCAATCGGGACAGTCGAATTTACAAAATTACCGAATTCGTCTAAAGTAGCCAAGAGATTCAGCAAAGGGACGAACAAGACGGCCTGCATTGCTGTCATCAAAGTTGCTGATTGCCCCTGCTTTGTTTGGTCACAACGGAACATAGCTTAACTCGTCCCCGCCTTCCGTGCTTGATTTTTCCCGTGCTATCCCAGTACAAAAAGCTTTGCCTGGGGAAGGATGTGGTTGTTCAGAGGCCTTTGCGTCGTTTGAATTCTATTCGGCGGGACATAGATTGAAACGATTCGGCTGATCGGATGATCGACCTATCCAAGAATGTTTCTATTGCAAACGTGTATTGAAAAATTTTATGATAACTGATTTTCTGTGGCCTGAAAGAGGCTCCAAATATGCCGCCCGGTCTGCCATGGCTATTTCAGGCATAATAGGAGCCGGCAAAAGGGGGAAATAAGACAGGCAATAAACACCAGCCGGCCAACGAGCATTTTTTGCTGACACAACCAAAGCTTTGCAGTGAAAAGATAAATCCCACTGAGAATAAAACAACCAAGAGCCAACGTTACAAAACAATAACATTTGATCACGGAGGCGGGATTTTGGCAGAAGGTGACGGCCAAGCTGCAACAACTACCTGAACGGCAGCCCAGAACTTTCCGCTGTCTGGCGGCTTAATTACTTGCCGTTGTGAAAGGCCTTTCGAGTAACATGCCAAGGCTCGCCTCTGCAAGGCAAGTTGATCTACTTGGGGATTGGGTGGGAATGGATGAGATGGGTAGTGGTTGTCTGTTCATCAAAAAGATGGCTTTTAAGAAAGGCGACAACGTCGTCTATGCCAGTGGGCGCGTTGAACCAATGTCCACCGTCCGGGTACTCTTTCCAGGTCACCTGGGCTCCAAAGCGTGTCATGGTATCTCTCAATGAGCGCCCCGTATCAATGGGCACGAGATCGTCGTCGATGCAGTGCTCAAGCAGCATTGGTGTGTTGCGGAGGACATCGCTGTTGTTAGCAGCACCGGGTAAGTTGAGGATTTTGCGCAGCTCCTCGAGCGGTCGGCCGACGTATGGGCACCGTGATGAAAAAGTCATAAGCGCCGCGAGTCTGTTTGGCTTGTAGTTCGCGGCGATGATTGAGCCCGGTACTAGCGGTGGAATGGCGAGGTTGAACATAACATGTGCACTCGTGGCACCGCCCATACTGATTCCGGCGAGAACCACTTTGTCCCACCGCCCCCCTAGTCGCTCTGCTTCTGCAGCAAGGATGAGCTGGATTGCAGGGACGATTTCCTTCAGACCAGGCACCTGCAACTCCTCCCGAAGGGAAAAGTCGGCGGAGCTCCATGTGTCAAACCACTGGTGCATGTATCCGTTGCCGTTGGCACACCGGCGAATGGGTGCTTGTGGGAAGACCCATCGAAATGAGGGAAATGCTCCATAGAGCGGATGGTTGCCCGAACACAATGAGTAGCCAAGAGTCCTTGCAAAATTCTTCGCAGTGTCGCCGCGGCCGTGAAGGAAAACAACGGTGTGTGTGTGTGGCGCTGAAGGCTCGATGATGATCGTGGGGAGCTCCATGACTGAGGTGGGTTTGCTATGTTGCCTGTTGTGCGTAGCAGATGTGTACTCTAGTAAAAGAGCCGTTTCAGCAGTAATTATTTTGGCCGTGGATTCTGTTTTGGAAAGAACGAACATGGCGGGGACCTGGTTGTTGCCTAGCATCCTTTCAAGATGCAATATTATGTCAGCATGGGGAAGTCCCAATGAGGCAAAAACCCCATTCTCTGTCAATATTTACGATGGTGTTTGTTAGTGTTTGTTGACATTTGGCGATGGGTTTCTGCATCCGTGCAAGATATTGTTTGTCGCAGAGAAAACAATTCAAAAGGAAAATCACGCCGTCATGTATTGTTTTTTTTTTTTTTTTTCTTTCGTTTTCTTTTTTTCTTCATCCTTTTTTTTTGGTTGGTTTAAATATCCCGACGAATAAAATATAATAAAATGTTATCAGTTTAATTGACATTAACCAAGAACAACAAGAGAAAAAAAAGGGGGAGAGAGAGAAGAAAGCATGTGGCAAAGGAATAACAGCATTCGTATTTCGTTCATGATAGTAGATACCCGTCTAATGCCTTTTCTCAACCACACTCCACACCAACACTTCAACGTCTGGACAATTTACGGTGGGATATCCCACCCCAGTTCCCAGCCACCAACTCCACCACTATGCAAATACTCCACATGCCAACAAGATCGCTTTCCTATTAGGGCAAATCTAACAAAACTGAACAGGGGGGATAACAAGATCTTATTTATCGACGATTTCACACTTCCAGTATGGCACAAAAATCCTTCCACGACTCTTTTCTATTTTGTTTTCAGAGACAAGTGTCCATCTTCGTGTTGGATGAGTGGCGGGTCTGCGCAACCACTACTTATCAGCCCCAAAATCTACCTTATCTTTCTCAGTGACATTTATGGCCAGGGTCGCATTGGCGATTATGTGTAAGCCGTGCGGTGTGCACCGTACATACTGAGCGAGAAGGTGCAATTACAACGTTTGCCGTCAAGATAACGTTTCATGGGACAGATGCGGCGAGGAGGGGAAGACCATAAGAAAAGGCGGGCACGGCTTGGCGAATGATCGGCAGACACTGCTGTAACCTGGGGCCAGAACAAGTGCTTGTTTGCACTTCGCGCATGGCCTTGGACGCAAAATTTCTCTCGAACGGGAATAGGAGTAAAGGAAGATAGGAAAAGAAAAAAAGGGGCCAAAGAACAGACAACAGAGAGAAGATACGAGGAGGATAATACTTGTGCGAGGAGAGGAAAGGCAAGAGATGTGAGTGCGGGGCGTGGAAGATCCTGTCCAGAAAAGGCAACCCACAGACTGAGAAACAGAACACAGAAAGCACAGGAAATGAAAAGGCAAAAGACGGTATCGCTGGCAATACACCCGGCCGGGGCAGCAGCGACCGACACTGCACGAAGCTGCACACCCGCGCCGTAATTTGCAACGCAAGGATGGGGTATCGATCAAAGATTGGCACGGCCAGAGAGAGGATGCACGAGAGGAGGTCAGAGGAGGGGAAGTGAGTGTTGCGCCGCTGGCCACAGTCGTACTCCCATTTCCCGGGTTCGTGGTCAGATTGATGTGATATTGCTGTTCGTGTGTTCGTGCAAGAAACAAAGAAACCAACATATTTGCGACTGTTGTGTCACCGTGACGACGCCAGCTGTGTCTTCGCGACAAAACGTCCATTAACAAAACATACATTGAACAAGTTAGCCCCTTTCTTCATCTACTTTCTTCTGTTCTATTTCACTTCCTCTTTTCGACTCCCCCCTCTTCCTTCTTGCAATGGCTGCCGATGCAGCAAAGCCCACCGTCGAGGATGACATTGCCAACGAAAAACACGGCGGCCCTCTCGCGGGCGGCGAAGTGGCTGTTGCTTCTGCCGCGCTCGCCGACGCCATCCGCCGCGAACATGAGCTGACATTCCGCGATGCCGTCCGCCTGTACCCAGCGGCCATCGGCTGGTCGGCCTTTGTTTCGATCGGCGTGATCATGCTGGCGTTTGACCCGCAGATTCTCGGCGGTTTCTTTGCGACACCGCGCTTCGAGCAGGACTTTGGCTACTTCTACGAGCCCGACAACGAATACATTATCAGCGCGCCCTGGCAGAGCGGCCTGTCGCTCGGCAACCCCATCGGCCAGGTCTTTGGCGCGCTCTTTGCGAGTTTCCCCATGGACCGATTCGGGCGCAAGCTGACATTTGGCGCCTGTGTCGCGCTGACGGGCTGCCTCGTCTTTATCCAGTTCTTCTCGCGCTCGCTGTCCACGCTTCTCGTCGGCGAGTTGTTGGGCGGCCTCGTGCTCGGCTGTTATGTGGTCATTGCCCCCGCCTACGCATCCGAGGTGTGCCCCATGGCTCTGCGCGGCCATCTCACGTCGTACGTGAATCTGTGCTTTGTGATCGGCCAACTTCTCGGCAGCGGAGTCACGGCCGCCACCGAGAACCTCGACAGCCGCTGGGCCTACTCAATCCCTTTTGCGCTCCAGTGGTTCTGGGTCGTTGTTATCCTGCCGGGCATGTTTTTTGTGCCCGAGAGCCCGTGGTGGCTGGTGCGCCAGGGCCGTACGGCCGACGCCGAGGCCGTTCTGCGCCGTTTGGCCTCGTCCAAGCCACCTTCGCAGCCTGGCGGAGCCTCCGTCGACATTGCAGCCACTCTGGCGGCCATTACCGAGACAGACCGTCTGGAGCAGGCGCTCGAAGCCGGCAGCACATACATGGACTGCTTCCGTGGCATCAACCTCCGGCGCACGGAAATTGCAACGGGCGTCTACTGCACCCAGGTCCTGAGTGGCATCTACATGATCAACTTCATTACTGTCTTCTTCAGCCACGGCGGCCTGTCCACGAAAACAGCGTTCGACATGAGCATCGGCTTCCTGGCCACTGGCTTTGTTGGCACAATCGTCTCGTGGTTCTTGATCCTGCGCTGGGGCCGCCGCACTCTCTTCCTCGCCGGCCTCGTGGGCCTCACGGTCCTCATGTTCCTGGTGGCCATCCTCGACTGTGTGCCGCGGCCCTCCAATGGCGGCAACAGCCTTGACTGGGCCGAGGCCGGCCTGCTGCTCGTGTGGAATTTTGTGTACGACCTGTCCATCGGCCCCGTGTGTTTCGTCATCATCTCCGAGTGCTCGGCAACGCGTGTGCGCTCCAAGAGTATTGCCGTCTGCACGGCTGCACAGGGCGTCCTGGGCATTATCATGACCGTGGCCATCCCGTACTTGATCAACCCTGACCAGGCCGATGCGCGTGGTAAGGTGGGGTTCTTCTTTGGCGGTCTCACAGTGTTTTGCCTTGCATGGACGTACTTCCGCGTCCCTGAGACTGCCGGTCGCACATACGAAGAGCTGGATCTGCTCTTTGATCAGCGAGTGCCGGCACGCCAATTCAAGGGATACCAGTTGGATGGTATGGGTGAAGAGTAGGGCGTTTGGGTGAGATTTGTCGACATACCTCAGTGTGGTGGTGTCAGATTCTAGAATGGAACCGTCAGTACTTTTCTTACCTTTTTACCGTCATCTAATTTCTCGCTTCTTTTTTACCCCTTTCTTTTCCTGTACTTTTATCCTACTACTATTATGAGTAATGGCAGCGGTCCAAGGGGGCCACTGGTAATGGTGGCGATTGTTAATATGCTTTATTTTTTATTTTTTTATTATCCTGTAGTTTAGGATGTTTACACTGCAAAAATTATTAACAGACCACAATGCATCCGTTTTCGGAGAGTGTGGTATAACAAACAAGCAGAGAGGGAAAGCAAAGCACAAGTAAACAACACTGAACACTGCCCCATAAAAGAAAATCGTCCCCTTTCGAAAGTGACTCCAAACCCGAACAACCCAAGAGTTTTTTGTAAAATAAAAAATAAAAATAAAATAGGCATAAGTAACTCGTGCGGTGGGCAGTCGTCTTGAACTTCACTCTCTCATGGCCATCTCAGCCAAGAAGCGTCCGTGAAAGAACAAAGCCAGTAATCATAATGATAAGGGTGCCGCGACTGGAGCCATACACATCGCCGTTGCAAAGGCGTCAAATTTAGTCCTGCTTCTCGTCGGCCACGTCCTTGTTGGTGTCGGGCCAGAAGTGGCTTAGGTCACCAACGGGGAAGGGCAGGGGGAAGCGCATTTCGGCGGCAATCATGACAATCTCAAGGTACCAGCCGAAAGTAGCAGCCGCGAACATCAGTGCGCCGCCAGTCTTCTGGAGCGTGATGGCACCGTCAACATCGCCATAGGACAGGCGCCAGTAGCAGCCAGACATGACAAAGATGAAGGCGATGAGGATGACGTAGAGGGTCAGGAACACAACGTTGATCCTGAGCGTGAAGATGGCCATTGAGGTGGTGGCGAAGCCCCATACAAGCAGGAACAGGGCCAGTGCAGCATTCCAGGCAGGCGAAGCGGTGCCGGTCGGGTCATCGGCTGTCACAAAGCCGGCGCTGAGGTTGAGCGTCGGGAGCTGCAGGAGACCGAAAGAGAGCCAGAAAGTACCAAAGAGAGCCATGGTCATCATTGAAAAGAAGTTGCCCATGATCCTAGGCATGCGTTAGACTAATACGAGCGAGATGTGAGCCACGGCCAACTTACCACTCGAAGATCATGCCGAGAATGAGCAGCAAAGCGCCGAAGAAGAAGATACCGCTAATGAGAAGATCGATGTCAGAAGATGCCGAGTACATTAAATAGTAGACAGCCTCACGGTGTATATGGGAGCACTTACACAATAGGAGACGCGCCCGTCGCGCCGCCCCAGCCCATAAGAACCATACTAAAGGAGTAGCTAGCGAGCAGGAAGCTAGACATGTGTTAGACACGGTTATTCGCCTGATAGAGCGGGATGTGAGCCACGGTCAACTTACCCAAGGAAACCAAGAGGTGTGGGGTTGGCATAACGCTTGATATTGTTGCCAGCATGGGAAACCTTCGGCGTGAGGTAAAGCTATATCGTATGGCCTGTTAGTATCCGAGCAGTTATAACGGCGATGGCAGGCGTTTCCCCCGTTGTTCAATGGCACGAACCTTCTCAAACATTTCCGGGGACATGGTTACGGCCGTCCGGGACCGGTTAAGGCCCTTCTCCTCGTCGAGGACAGACGAGCTGCCGTTCTGGCCGTTCTGGTGAGCCATGGCGATGAATATTATAATGATGTATGATAGAGGCGGGTGATGGATGGTATGTATTGTTGGGCGATGATGATTATATTAGTTATGAGGGGCCGTCGCGGCGTTTGTATATAACACAATAAACAGAAAGGGGTATCGTTGGAATAATGAAGAAGAAAACCAGAAGGAGACGGAGAGTCGGTATGGGATGTAGGCTTGCAATCGAGCACGAGAAAAGAAACAACAATCGACAAAAGGGCCGTGGGACAAGGCGATTACTTATATTCAAGTCGAGGAATGCCATCATCAGGAAACTGCCCAACCCTGGATTCAGAAGAAATAGGGGGTTTGTCTCCAGATCCCAGCTTCCCCAGGCAAAAGTAAAATGAGAAAAGAAAAAGAGAAGAAGAAGACAGACATAACACAAACAAGACACGGGTCCAATACACCGTTCCCCAGGTTCCATACCTCATCCCCCCACAGACCTCGCCAGAACGGGCCAAGATGACCATGCGACACCTGGGGCGCGGCAGGAGCAGATGCCCAGTCAGACAAAGCCCAGGGAGGCAAGCCAGGGTAGGATGGGCGTGCCCAAATGGGTAAAACAATGAGGAGACGGGTAGATGTGCAGGCAGGCTTGGTGTCCGGACAAAAAGGGAGCCGGCAACAAGGCGAACAAGCTCACGAACTCCTCCAAACAGACGGGCGTGGCCTCCAAGTGGGCCAGGTATGGTTGAGTGCGAGATACAAGCCAGAGTGCCTGGCCAGACACTGTCCGCGTTGTATCTCAATGTTAGAGATAATCTTGGCTAGCCCGGTGAGTAAAAAAGAAGAAGAAAAAAAAGAAAAAGAAAAACAAATACACGCAAGGCACGCAAAGACCACACCGCCCAATAGCGCCAAACACAACAATGGATAAAGTTTGCTACAGGCCACACGAGCAGAAACAGAGGCCAAAATGGCGCCGGCCGACCTGACCGGCGCGCGCAGCATTTCCAAATTGGAGCTTGGCTTGGTCTGTGAGTGGTGTCGTGTCGTGGAGTTGACAGTGGTTCAGTTGGATTGGAGAAAGTCAGATGGATGCGGCTCCGCGCGATCTACCGTGGTAGCTCCGTACAACCGATGTCGAGAAACCACCTGTACTCTCACGCGCACCGCATCTTGACGCAATAAAGAGCCAAGTTGACCAGACTGCTGGATTGATTTTCTACTTTGACGAGTAGCTCGTTTTGGGGAGAGAGGGGGTGTTACTGATGCGGGAAACGACGTTGACAAGGGATTGCCGGCGCTCTGGGGATGTAGAGAAGTCCATAAGGGATGGGGAAAGAGACACAAAAGATGAATAAAAAAGAGGAGGAGAAAGAAGAAAAAAAGGGGGGAGCATGAGATGACAACCGACGACGCTGGAGATCAATGACTGGGCGCACTGTCAGCGGTGAGATGGCACTTTTGGTTCGTATGGAGCAGTTGAGCAATCGAGGGAAAGCAACGGCGACAAATACCGTTAGCAAAGTTGAAATTGACGAGAATCGGCATAGGGTCTCGATGTGCGCGGAGAGAAAAGCCAATGCGTTTTAAATGAGGCCAAAACGAAGACATAAAATTCTGGCGCAGCCGACAATGCGAGCATCGAAATATACTGTAATGCATGTATGGAATATGTACGTATGGAGTATGTACGTTGTTCATGTACAGTCGCAACTGCCCTACAAAAGCTTAATCTCTCCTTTTTGAGACACAGGGAACTGGGAAGGTCAAGGCTGGCACAACCCGCCTCCACTTACTACTGCTAGTGTAGCTTCGTGCCATCGACCCCGGATCCAGCGCAATGGGAGCAGTAACAAGAAACCCCAACAGTCAGGTCACTTTTCAACTGCGACACACCTCAAAGCTACTTTGGCAATATTGTTCCGCAGACCCACCCCCACAGAAGTAGCTCCCGAGCCCCATAAATTTTCCCATTTGTCTAAATATATGTAAAAAATCTAAAAAATCTAAAAAATCTGGGGATTCAGATAACACCACGTCGTCATAAATGTCACTTTACGGAGGTACGGAGTACATCTTATGGAAAGAAGGCCAACGCCGGCTCGTCGGCCTACAATCCTCCCGTTCCCCACAACGAACCCCAGACCCAATCCCCAGTTTCATTACGGAGAATTCACTGACCGCTAAATTGGTTGTCCTGCATCAATATCTCTGATCGGCAACACTTTACAGACAGCACGAGATTTACCGAGAGAAATGGACAAACAGAATGTGTTTGGAACGGATCCGAATCAGAGCACAAAGCATCTCGATCTTTAGGCCCGGCACGTACGGCTGGTTTGAGGAAGGGGCTTGCATTCAGGTCTGCAGACCCTTGATCGGACAACCGTATTCGCCTTGGCCCTGCTAGGTCCTCTCGCCGAGACATTGTGATCCTCCGCACAGATCTGACATCCACCGCTTGTGGCGTCCTGTCATGTGTTTAGGAACGAGTCTTGTAGAGTTTGGAGAGGTCAAACGGTGGCTATACAGGAACTAAATCTTGGCAAGTACCGAGCCTTTCTTCTCGTAATTTGCCTCTCTTCTTTATTCCTGCTCCTTGTCTTTGCTTCTCTCTCTCTCTCTCTCTCTCTCTCTCTCTCTCTCCTCTCTTTCTTGCCTCCCGGCGATCAGCGGACAATCAGTGGTTGCCAATGCTGTGTAAATAGCGCTACCAACGACCAGCAACAATGGGGGTCCTCTGAACATCCGCTTTTGCGGGGAATTTGCTGCCCTCTCATTGCTCCAGCGGACTGCACACACGCACCATAACACATAGCAAGCACTCCATACTTCTGTGAGCTTACTAGTTTGTCACCCAACGCCATGGAGGCGTGCTGTGCGGGGAAAGACGCCGTCACCGGGCGATTCCACCTGGCGCATCCACTCTCTGCTTCATCTATTGCTTTGTAGAAGCGACGAAATTGGGGTAAGAAGCATGAAGAGGGTGTAATTTTTCTTGTACCGGCCTCGTCCGCTCACCTGCACGGCGCCTTGGTTGGATCTGCAGCCAGAACTAGCGCTGGATAGCTCGCTATGTGGTTTTGGTAGGCACATCTCAGACCAGCGCAGCATTGGGTTGTTGTACAGCAACCCCAGAAAACCTGAACCTGTTTTTGTTCCCCTCACAGAACCTTTTTGGTCAGTTATAAGCCATCAGCACCATTTGAAGGTCTCGTACATCTTTGAAATGCTCGCCATCTCCTCATCCGCTTTCTAAACGTTAAATCACTCGAGATCGTCACCCCCGCATTCGGCAAAGGGGAGGGGGCTGAACTGAGCACGGGTTAAGAAACTACGAGACACCAAGAATGAAAGGAGAAGGGCAATAAGTGAGGGGACGGCTAGAACAAACTCACAAGGCCGAGGATAGCGGTTGTTTGGCAACGCTGCTCACTGATCTGACAAAAGAGGCACGTGTGAAAGGAAGTACACATGGGGAGATGGCTTTTTTTTTTGGGTGAGGGAAAATATGAAGGGATTATCACTCTGAATATCACTCAAAAACTGTATTGGGTTAACTCAAATACCACTCCAGAGGAGCCTGGCGGCAAGGCGGCCAAGAGAAAAGGGGGACATGGCCGAAAAGGCCGCCTCTGGTTGAGTTCATTTTCTCCAAGCCCTCTCGGCTCTTCACGAGACGATTACACACAAACCTCACAACTCTGAAAATGAAAAGTGGACCGATGATACAAATGAAATAAACAAAATAGAGAAAAGGAGAAAAAGAATGAAAATGAAGACGCGAGGGATATGTGCAAGGAAAAGAGGCCAGTAAAATGGCCGTAGTAAAAGCCAGTTGCAAAACGTACACCATGTCGTCTTCAAAAGACTCCAAATAAATGTATCAGGGTTTGCATCGAGAGTTATCCTAAGCCTGTTACAATTCCACAAGTACGGCACCCACAGAAAACGTCAATAGGCACGTTAGTAAGTACTCCTATGACCCATAACTGGCCACATTTCAATGCCCAGGGGTTATGCAGGTCACATTATTTTCTACTTTCCTTCCTTGTCTAATACATGTGTTTTGGTGCATGTCGCTTTGGAGTGCAATATCGTATCTAGTCAGGCCGTTGTGAAGGCCCAAGGAACAGTGAGCTAGAGTTGTTGGTTATGATCATATACTGAGGGCCTGCCCTTGCTCAACAGGCTTTGGCGATAAAATAGTGTCACCAAAATTATGTGCTACCAAAAGGGAAAATAGAAATTACGTAGCGTGGATCGAAGGCCTTATTTAACTCCTTGTATTTAATTTTGCAGATGTCCCTGACGTTTTTATCGTGGTGTGGCAGGTTTTTGTTTACACGGCTTAACGCATCGAAGCTTTGCCGGTCCCTCCGCAAGCATGTCCTGGTAGTATTCAAACTCACGTATCAAATAAAATAGGTTCCCGTCGTCACCTGTTTCATTATTACGTTATCATTGTGGTAGAGACATACCCATGGCAGAAATTGAGCCCTTTACAAAATAGAGAAGAGAGAGAGAGAAAGCTGCCGTTGCCTGAACCAAAACGTATACAGTACGCCATGAGATGTGAGAATACGATACCAAGAGGAGATTAGGGGCCTCCAAATATGCAAATCAGCGGTTGTTTTCTACATTCCGATGTTTTCACAGCACTGACTAGGGTTGGGGCCAATACAGCTCTTTGAAATGATGTCTCGCGGTCCAGACTGGCTGATTTATGTAAACCGTGGCCACCGTAGCAAGACAAATACAGCAATTAGACCCTTGTCCAATCTCCGCACGGCCATTTTAGAACTATGATTTGCAAGTGTCGTAGATACGGGACCAGAAACAGATAGGAGTAAATGTTTGTTGTGCCCCCCACCTAATCTCCTAGACCTAGGGCCATGTTATACAATTTCGGATATTGCCTCGACTATTATGAGGTGTCGATAGAAATTTACAAAGAGACAGGCGGGCCTACATATGGTTGACACCCTCTTTTACATGTCGCCGAAAATTCCCAGCGGTAAGTCAAGTCTCGATGCCACATTTGATTTTTCAAGCAAGGTAACATCCCAAAACGAGGCAACACAGCAATATAGTCGCAAAGCGAGACAGGCCAAATCAAATCTAATCACAATCCTGTTGCACGTCGGTAGCAAACCGAAAGATTTTTTTTTTTTTTTTTAATCAATGATACAGCCAAGTCAAATATGTAGGCTCGTATGCTAAGAGACTCTGTATTCTATCGAACTGTGCGTTTCTCTCGCTTCTTTGTCATCTCCACGACAGACAACTCAACCTTCCCTTGCTGGTGTTAGAAAATTACAGTGACCGGATCGACGCCGGTTTAGGGCGAGCGGAACAGCAACTTTTCGGGTGATTGAGCATTACAAGGCGAGTATTTTTGCCCTGTTCTGCTCCCATAAACAAGGTCTCCAGGCCATGCTGCCCAAGTATTGCAAACGGCCACATGCCCGTCCAAATAATCAAACAACAATGATATAGCATACACATACAAAATGCCAATGTGCTTTTATTTCTGATACAACAAACAAAATACAACATCGTCGTCAGTGGTGTGGTTCTCTACGTTTACAACAGAGAAACTAATCTATTACGTCCGGTATCCTTTATCCCCAGGCTTTCACTGCTGAAATAAATTCTTCGTCCCATATATATTTGTTCAGTAGTCACTGCCGACATCAGATGGGGAAGAACAAAACCTTCCTCAACAGTCCGCGCACGCTTACGCCCACTTACACACATTTAGACACACAGAATAGTAAACAGACACGCACAATATGTCTGTCGCAAGAGGCGACTCGCAACTCATCGCCATTACCAGACATCATCCTCAAAGTACCCAGACCCCGACAAAAGGACTCGCCTCCGAATGAGGACGAGATGACCTAAGTGCAACACGCCCATACCAGATACCAGCAATATCTCTACCGGTATCTTATAGGCGTGTTCCCAGCAGGCAAGGCAATGCCCGATGAGAGGGAGGCTTACTTTCAGCAAGAAGCTGTGTGATATCCATGCTTACGTCCGCTGCATGCATTCAACACTGCAAAGCTTTCACTACCAGCCGTCCCACACGACAACTGACCGTCACGTCCTGGCCATGGTCCACGCCGTGAGGGCCAATGACGATAGCAGCCTTGTCAATCCAGCACAAGAAGTGCGCGTTTCCGACCTCCAGTCTCGTGAATCTATGGCACCATACCAATATAACAAGTCCTCAACGACAAACGGATAGGTTGGTCGCCGCCGATTTATGTTTGGGAAGCTGTAGAATCTTTGTCCGTTTCCCAAGCCGATACTCCCAGGCTCTGTATTACGCAAGAAACAAGCCAATTCGTCTATATCAAAATAAGCGATGAGCTATTCTTAGAAGAGGTCGCTGACGCATTCTCCCCATGTCCCTATTACCACTTGCAGCTCCTCCGGTGAGCCAGGGCCATCATATCAAAGGGTGTCTCATGGCGCCGTCCAAATGTTCAACACAAAATACGCCAGACTTCAGTTCCTCTAACGTTGAGTAGCACTGCCCATACTTACAAAAGGAGGCCAGCTTGCCACCGTCTGACAGTGCAATACACGAAGCTCACCCAGGAGACTTCGTTCGGATTTGCCTCCATAATGGCCTCGGGTAGTCCTCGAGACTAAACTGCTGGGCTCAAAGGCAGAATCCGAATTCTTGTGCGATATCTCTGGTAGGCAAAGTGTTTCCATCTATTTCCTCCCTATGCATATCTCTCCTCGCCGATGGTTCTGTTGAAAGAAATGCGCGAAATGCAAACAACTCCTCCACACAATTACCGGCACCAGCCAGGAAAGAGGCTCATACCTTAAAACTTTGGCAGATCCAAGGATTCCAAGGATAGACATATCGAGCAGTAGATAGATTGTGTGTTAGACCAGCTATTGCTAATGCGCCCGGCACGGCTCTATGAGCAATGTCGTCCCCGGAAGAGTTGCTAAAGATCCCGTACATATTACCGGCCAAACGCTTTAGGTACATGTGTCCATGACGAGCTGGTGCTATCCACAAGGCATATGCCAGCCTATGATGGAGGAGAGGCCAGGGTGCAAAGGTAACAATTTTCAACGGCCCTGGATTCGGATAATCACCACCATCAAGTAATCACTGGACGACAAGTTGTGCACAACTGCCTTTATATGCACCCAAATAAGCAGGACAACAGAACAAGCCTTGGAACATAACGAAGAATACGGGCTGCGATAGGATAGCGCAGTACAGTCCGAGATCAGGAGGAACCGCTAGTCGGACAAGACTGTCCCTGGCTTTTGTCAACAGACCTGTACACCAGGAGAGCGCGGGTTCCTTGTCCTCCTCCTTCTCTCTACGCAAGCACAAGCTGCCGGCTCGGTGAAGCTTCCATAGGACTGCAGTGGTCCGTTAATGTGATGTGAAAACAATGGATGCAATCCTCCATTTCCCTGCTTTACAAGCCAAAAACGTTTATGGAAGAGCAACTCTCAAAGACTTCTTATCCTGCTCGGCAAAAAGGTGCAACTTTGATGCATTGAATGATAAAAGAGGCAGCTTTGATGGTGGTGCCGGCAAGGCACATGACAGTGCATATTTGTGTGGATTGTAAGGAAGGCTTGGAGTGTATGGCTTGAAAGAACCTAAAGGTAACAGATAGTCTTGCCAGCCAACACAGTGGTGGTCGTAAACATGACCTGGCGACAGGTTTTAGACGAGAACTAGCCCATACAGCATGTCTTAGATAGGTGGGATTGCCACTGAGCAAAGAGAAATCAAACGTCAACTGCGCACTTAACTCTCTACAAAGTGCCATAGTCAACGATAAGGGAGCCTAGTGATAAGGCAGCAAGGAGGAGAAGAAGACCGAGCAGACCAACTCGTCCTCTTGGGAGGAGAGAGGGGGTGAACCGGAAATAGCTTTGCCAAAATAAAATAAAAATCCCGGCTCGCCCTCTGATTTCTTTACTCAATTGAACATTTCTGGACATTGAAGTCTCAAGAACTTTTCTAGTAACCAACAGTCAGTCAAAGGCGCCCAACAGCCAATAACCAGCGAACAAAGGGAGAGGCTGTCTACTTCAGGGTCCTGTCCTGGCTGAACTCTTCTTTGTCCTGAAATGATCCACGCCGTTTTCGTCAATCCATCCCCAGATGATGTCCAAAGCCGCGTCCACCAAACCATACAGACATACAAGATGCACGGCGCGCAGCTGATCTTGTCTGCAAGGGCAGCATGGTTGCATTGGGGCGTTGGCTGGACCCCGCAGCACCGTCAAATGTGCCTGCAAACTGTCTGCAAACGCATATGCGAGTTGAACAACTGGGAAACGCCACCAATGGGCAAAGGCATCCTGCCAGCGGCACCCAAATGCTCCCCCAGCACCAGCAGAGCCGCTCGTAACTTACGCATCATGCCCAGTGATACATTGTACATTGACTGCTCGTATGGATTAGACAGGTCGTGGACATGATGTGTCAAACATGAGAAGACAAGGCCTGCCTCCATGAGCAGGTGATAAGCTGATAAGACCAGTCATGTGGACATCATGTTAGCGGTAGGCTGTCCAAGAATAGAAAGACAAGGGGTGTGAGCGCAACAGGACGGGATTGGTGTCTCTGCTGACCTGGTGCACTCGTCCACGAGAGGGAGGATCTTCTCTGTGTGAAGGATGAAAACGACCGGAAAGGGGAGGGAGCACATGGGATAGGATTAGAGGGAAAAAGGAGGTGAGAGGGGGTGCGATGCATGGAGAGATGGTGTGCAGCCGAAGCACGTGCTTGGCACTGATAGTGAAGCTAACGATCTAAAAAACAATCTGTCGCAAGGAGGAAAAACTTTGGCAATTATGACTCTGGACATGTATCTACTGTGGACGATGGACGACGTGCGCCGTACAGATGTTCTGACAAGAATGGAGGCAACAGCGGGCTGGGTGAACACGCAGGAGCAGGGGCGGGATCAAGGCTTACAGAATCCTTCACTGGACGCCGTGGTCTTTGGGCGGTGATTGAAGGCAATCTTTTAACATCTGAAGACCACGGCGAATGAGCATGCTAGGACGTTCTGTCTCCGAAGCCATTGCTCGCCAGAGCTGGTTGGGAAAAAAAAGAAGAAGAAGAAGAAGAAGAAAATCAAAAAGACGATTGCCGTAGCTAGGAGCCAAAATGCCAACGGTGAAGAACGTGTTGCCGAAATCGATAGTCTGGAGTTTGGAGTTTGGAGTTCGGAATCAGAGTCCGAGCAGGTCTCCTCCTGTAATTACGACGTACTAGTAGTGTGCCAGCCCACTGTAATTATCATCTGAATTTCATGGTTGTTTGTGTCCGCTAGAATACAACCTCCGAAAGTCCAGGGACCTTCAGTGATCGCCTCTTATCGATCAAAAAAGCGGGCTGACTGCACCAATACTCTTGAAGAAAGGAGAGTGTGTTTCGGATTTATGCGACAATCACCGAATGACAGGCCGGGAAGGTGCGGCTTGGGGTGTGTTTGGAAGCTGTGTGTTTTCCAACCTTTCCCAGAATAAGTCGGTCGATGGCTCCTCTTTCTTTCCTGTGTTTTATTCTGCACCGCCTTTGTCTTTCGTCGTCTTTCACTCTGCTCTTCGTGGAAGTCCTCCAACATATTTACCGTCGTCCGAAGTTGCGCAGGCACGATGGGCATTTGTCCCTTCTTCCTCTTCCAGCCCGGTTACTCAATCGCTCTTGCTTTCTTTTTATCAGTTTCATGCGTTGGTCCTATGACTCACAGCGCGAGTCACAACTAACACAGGCTACTGGGCTGCTAGCAGTACTCTGTTGCAAGTATGTCACCTATGACGTGAAGATTATTCTGGCCAGCATCGGTGCAGAGTAATACGGCGCAGGATAGTCTAATACTCATCATATCTCATACCTGGCCTGCTTTCTGGGTGTTATTCGCCATTGGTGACAAACAGCCCGGAGACAGATTATTCTCGCCATCGTCTCCATGCCAGCCAATAAATAGGCTGACCACTGGCGTTGGCGACTTGGTGGCAATGCATCTGGCCGGGCTTGGATCTGACAAAGTATCAATAACGACATGGGGTCTTAACATGAGGCCTTGACACCCTACTCATTGGGTTGTTTCTTCTTTATTCTCCCTGCACATTGAGCCCCCAGGGGGACTTGGCCTGTAGTGAAATTGACCAGGTAGAACTGCTTTAATAGCAAAGTATTGACAGTGTGCCACTGCCTCCACAGTACTAGTAATTTGGTTATGCCTGCCTCGTTCCTTCGATTTATCTCCAAACCCCCTTTTTCTTTTTCTTATTTTCTTCCTTTCTCTCCTTCTTTCCCCTTCAAACCGCTCAGCGATTGCTCTTTCTCACTCTGCCCAAGCCCCCCGCGCCTTCCGTCACCCCCCTTCGGTGTTTTTAACTGTTGATGAGGGAACTGTTGATGAGGGGCGGCGCCTGACAAATTCAACTCTCTCCACAGCAATGTTGAGGCCCACGGCGGCCGGTGTCGTATGGAGAAATACTCAGTAATACTCATACAATGTAAATTCAAGAACAAACTTGCTAGCGTGCCCGCCCTCACCCGCGAAGCGAGCATCTAACTGACACTAACACCATCCCACAAGTGTGCCTACAATTGTTGTCCGTTTGCTTCGACTCAACCGGCTAATTAAACTTGGAGAGCATCAAAACGGATGCATGTTGGGTACCAAAGTCGGGAAAATAAAAAAAGAAAAGAAAAGAAAAGAAAAGAAAAGAAAAGAAAAGAAAAGAAAAGAAAAGAAAAGAAAAGAAAAGAAAAGAAAAAGAAAGAAAGTAAAAGGACACCCCTCGAAATTCCCAGGCCAGCTACACTCGATGGCCTGCCCGGCCTGCGCCGCATTGCTGAGCGCAGCTGTAGACAAGCTCTTTATCTCGCCGGCAATCAGCAGAATCTGTAAACAGAATAAGTAAACGACAAACAGTCGTGGTCAAGGCAGTTGCGAGTTGCGGGGTTGAGGCGCGATGACCACCCCCTCCTCAGTGTCATACTTGACTCGAATATGCCCTTCAGCCCCCAATACTGTGTACAGTTTCTCAACGAAGATACACAGTAATACGTCTTCAATGGCTGTTTACCCCCCAGTGCTTCGCTCACGCGCTCTCACTCAACCCTCCCTCGACACTCCGGCACCCTTATTGGCCTGATTGCCCGTCGCGTGTCGCGCCTTTTGTCGAAATTGCAAACAGACTGCGCCGTATCTTATCTCAGACACCACACCATTGAAGCAAGTTCCGTCGACGTCACAAGGCAAAAGACACCACAAGCCATGCATAGTCAGTGCCTTTTTTCCCCTCCTAGCAAGACCACAAGCAGCAGATTGTGTGGCCGCCATTGACCATTAGAAGAGGCCAATTCTCGCCATTGGCTGTTGCTGCGATGGGAACATGAAGAGAAACCAGCCTTTTCTCAAAATCTAGAGAAGAAGAGGGGGTGTTACGCTTCGACATTCATTCTCGCTATGCGCTCTATACCCTCTCCGCAGCGAAGCAAGTGCATATTTGTCTCGATGAATAGGAATAGACATACACGGTACTTAAACACGCAGCTGTTCTGTCTTGACCAACCTTGTATCGGGTAACATGCTTGTAAGATTACGTCGTAAGATGCCAGCCCTGAAGCCGCTCTTTAAAGGATGCAGAAGTGCAGTTGCCAGCACAGCAATCGAGACAATGAATCTGGCCGCCGCAACTTGTCGCCTTGAAGCGCTGTTGTGCTGTGTCGGGTACTTGGACAGAAAAGACACCAATGACGAGACCGAACTCATGCGCTTTCTGTGACTCCCTTCGGGATGGTGATTTGAACGCGCGGGGTTGGAAGGGGGGAGGGGGTGCATTTAGCGGGCCGTTCTATCCCGTTGGATGCGCCTTCCTCACAACGAATCTGTCCAAAATTTTAAGAGGAATTCCTGCATAGCATAGCCAGTCACCCAGTGTCCTTGGTGGTCCGCACATAACGGTAATACGGCGTGCTTGTGTTATCGATACCATGAGGTGGTCGATGGGCTCCTACGACAGATACGAAAATACTGCACTTGTCCAACACGGCGAGTCCCCAAGTCTCCTGCCAATCTCCAGCCCCTGATGGAGCAAGATGATTGTGTACAGGATTCCCTCATAACACGACTTGAGCGAACGCCCAAATGTCCGTTTGCCCTCATCGCTGTTAGTATTGTTGGTAATGCTCTTGGAAACATTAAGAGACAGGAGAGGGCGAACTTGAGTGCGTGCTGTGCACTATTACTACATTCACTTGGCGCTAGCGCGAGCATTACTCCGCCCACCCCTCCCCCTCCTTCTATTTCTGTCACCCTCAACACACACAGACACAGTCCCTGTGAGCTGGTCCCTCGTCCCTGTCGCCCAAACCCCGCGCTAATATGGACACTGTCCGCCCCCGGCCCAGAACCCTTATTATTATCAATAATACAGAACAGGCAAGAACACAGAGGAACAGGCAACAACGGCTCCTCTGTCATGCGACGGCTCCTCCCTACGACTGACCATTGGTGGTTTGCCCACCACTGTGGCCCCAGCCAACACAGAGGCAAGCCAACGCAAGCCTGGCCTCCAGACTGGGCACCGATGGCATCTCACTTTGTCCTTCGTCCGTTGTAATTATCTCGCCCTGAGTTGTGAGATGCACGCAGCCTCCTGTGCTGTCCATGTTGTCCCCTTTTCCCTTGTTTCTTTTTCCGGATATTCTTTATCTGCGACTCCTCTCCCCTCTCTCTTCGTGACCTCCAACCGGCCCTCCCTTTGCCTTCTCTTTTTATGTATTTGCAACCGATTGTTGCCCGATTGAAATAAAGACCCCGAATCGACACTGTGGAATATCTTTCATGTGCTAGAAAGACAGGCCCCTTTACACAGTATTACTTCACACCCCCCACCTGAATCCCAAATCGCCACCTGCCGCCATCGTGCCTTCCCAACTCGGAAACACGGTCCAAGTCACATCTGCGCCTGCCAGCACCATCATTTATCAAAACGGTTTCGCTAGGAATACATCTTAACATCGCACATCCGTAAATTGTCTTGACCTTCTTTCCTTCTCCAAACACCTCTGTCAACCATTCTCAACGCCCAACCTGGACAGTTCGCATTACTATATCCTCTTTCGCTCTTCATTTTCTCGTCCTAATGTGCCGATGTTCCTCTTGTCCATGCAAGTCTGACGAACTCGCCAACTGACAAATACATCCTCGCGCGGCTGCTGCCTACGTCCATCGCCACCCATCTTTTTTAAGCAAAATAAGAGCCACTCTCACCACAATCATCAAGTACTTCATAAAGCGCATACCAATTGGCAATAGTCATCACCAAGGGAGAAAGTCACCCATCGACATCTTCTGGGATTACTGGTTGCTCGTCGCGCGCCCCAGATATACAATTCGGTCGGTGCCGTCGACGCCGTTAGCTCTGGTATACATCTGTCCAAAGCACCGGCATATCTACGGCCATCTCGTCTTATTCACTTCTTCCTGGATCACTCCCCGTCATTGTAGCTGTGTCACTCTCAGCAACATCGAAGCCAACACCCTAAACCCTAATTTCGATATCTGCCACCACTCACTCAGCGATGGCCGACCCTCGCTCCCTCACACATCCGCCACAGAAAGTCGCAACCGCCGGACATCAGCTCGCCGTGCAGTTCAGTACAAATACCAGAGGGAACGACACCAGCGTCGCAATGGAGCAGTCCGCTTCCTCCTCTTCCATCGCCTCCTCCGTCTCTTCACTTCTCACTTCGTCGTCCTCTACGTCGGTTGAGTTGTCAAGTTACCTACCAGTCACTCCGAAACACACATTTCAGCCCCTTCACCCAACTTACAACATTTACAACGAAATGGATTCCAAGACTAATCTCAGTGGCCTCGCGGGGTCGTCAATGGCCACAAACGCCCTAATATCACCCCCGGAGGCTGAGAAGCTGGATACCTTTGAAGTCGACAACATCCAGAATAAACATCCGGTGGATGTCGGCACACAAGAACAGCACCATCTCGACCCTGGCACGGCTTCCAACAACACCGAGAAGAACCTTGTCTCGCCTCCCATCTCTCCCGCTCTCGCCCAGAAGAGCGATGCCACTGCTCAAGGCACCCAGGACCCAATTCTTTACCCAGCCGCAAGCGACACGGCAGCCTCGGCTCTGCAGTCTCGGCCCCTATTCTCAGACGCCGCTGTGCGCAGTCACGCCGTCAATCCAAAGAACACACGGATGTTCAAGTTCGTCGAATCACCGAATGGCAGAGCCACGGGCCAGATAAAGTCACAAATGATGCTAGCTTTTCAACGAAGCCCAAATAAATGGCTGAAGATGCTAAAGAAGGAACACAAGGAGGATGCTGAGCGCCGGCGTGCCAATCAGCAAACCATGATTTCTCCACCACAACCTTCAGCATCGCGGCCTACCTCGTCCCCGTTAGCTCGCCGAAATCCGTGCCATCGACAGGAGCCGTCCGCAATTTTTACATCCCAGAAATCGGCTTCTCATCGCGATCATGCGCGCCTTGTCCATCCTGTGCAAACCCCGGACAATCGTGTCATGAAACGGGCTGTTCGGGCAGTGACAAGCCCACGCGCAACTCGTCCAACCCACATTGCCCCGCAGCTCAATGGGACTTCACGCCAGGCTTCGAGCAACCATGGAGCGAAGAGGGTCTCTGGCTCATCGCCGGAGCCGCGTGTTCGGAACGCGGCGCCAAATCGCGAAGACAAGGATTTTAATGCCTTACCTGACTACTGCCCACCCTTGTCCACGCTTCCTGAGCGTACAAATAACCTCAAGGTTGACTGGAAAGGAACACCTCTGGATCTTTCGAATGACCCTTTCTTGCACCTCATGCACCGTGACGAGGTGGGACTTGCCGCGAGCCTCCGTCTTGATTGTGCAACCTACCTAACAAGCAAACGTCGGATTTTCATTCGGCGACTTGAGTGTGCACGCATTCCAAAGGAGTTTCGCAAGACTGATGCTCAACAGGCCTGCAAAATCGACGTGAACAAAGCCTCAAAACTTTGGACTGCGTACGACAAGGTGGGCTGGTTAAAGGCCGAACACATCCGACGATTCATGTAGCCTTACGTTCCTACATCCTTACCATTGTGTCTGCCATATTTAAGGGTGCAGGCATACAGGCAAGGCTTTGGCCATCAGCTCTTTCGCAGTTTAACGGCACGTTCTCATACCGGCCACCTCAGCACCGCTGTATCCCTCCCTCCCTTTTGTTTCTTTCTTGTTTTCTTTTTCAGGTTATTAATGGTTGTTATTTTTGTCTCTTTTTCTCGTCTCTCTTTTGTTGCTCTTCCCCGTTTGTTTATCTCTTCGGTTTTATCTCGAACCTACCAGGCAGCACACCACGGTACAAGCAGGCTTTGATCAGCTGCCTTCGACGCATTTTGGAAATGAAGGATTTTCACGATTGATACCCCACGAGTCCAATATCAGACTCACACCAGAACGATACCCCTCTATCTGTTTTTTCTCTTCTTCTTGTTTTGTTTTCTAATATTTTCTACCTGTGCCGCTATTTATAGCTGCTCTTCTGTCTATGTTAGGTTTTGTTCCATGTTGTTGCCGATGCTGTTTACTTCGATATCTGTAACGCCAGTTTCTATCAGCTTCTCTCTTTAACTGTTTCCTTGTCTGTTACCTTGGATCACAACAATATATATTTATTTGATTCCTCTACAGACTACGCAAAAACTATGCTGATATTTACTGGCTTTGTCAATCGCCTTGCAGCATTATTCGTTTTATTTTATATCAATGTATTACCCATATGCAATCACTGAGCAAACGCAGCTTTAAGGTTTTTATAACATTCTCTTTTCACTGGTGTTAGTTCCCAACGACCCATAAAGCCATGAGCACAGTTTCGGTTGCTTTTCTTACTTCATATCAAGGCGGTGAGGCTGGCAGATCTGACTTACACGCGCTTTTTTAAGAAGTCAATGGTGCAGTCCTATTTTTAGGCTTGTCCTTATCGACAAGTAGCCGTGCCGCATGCGCCCCGCCCGCTTTCCCGTTTTAGTGCACCGGCCACCCATGATGCCGTACACAGTGAGTAATACAGCATGATCCGATGTCCAGGTAAAGTCGGCAGAAAAAGTCTTGATGGTGGCCCACAAGTGCCTGGAGCGAAAATAACCAGAACATATTGGTACATACAAGGTAGACAGAAGAAACAATTTTTCATATGCTCAGCAGTATTATTGACGGTAATTTTTTTTATTTTTTGTTTTGAAATATTCTTGTGATCTGTGATGGACAGAGGGGTGGGGGTCGCCGATCCTACCTCCACCTATGAAAACCAAAGCCGCACGAAAAAGACGAAAAAACAAGTCCAAAAACAAGTAAATCAACAAGTATGAAAGGTTAAAAAGCAGGTGCATATACAAAATGGGTATCCTTTTGCATGTCTGCAAAGATGTAAGTACCTGTTTTCCCCCATATACACAAGGTGTACTGAAGCAGGTTTTAAGTAAAGTCGTACACCAGCAGGCTTTCTCCGCCGGTCCGTGACTCTTTCAAAACAATAACCATCTCATCATCAAATCCAACCCAATTGCGCCGTTCGTCTCGGTCATAAAAATCCAGCTCTTTGTTGTCGCTGTTGCTCCTATGCCGCCCCGGACCATCCTTGTTTAATTCGGGTGTCGCATTCGGTTTTATAGCCACGCTGTACCCACGTTCAGCAGCCGGCCTTCCTTCGAGCTCCCACACGCGCATTTCATCACCATGCATGCTGACTGAAACGGCCTTGCCACGCGTAGTTATTTCAGCATCGCTAATGCCTGAGGTATGTCCCCATAGGCGAGTTCCGGGCGAGATATCCAGAGTTGAGGCATTGGATGTGCAGAGATGGAGTATTAATGTGTTGTCAGGCATGGTCGCCAAAAGGTAGGGATGACTGTAGCGGAGAGTAGTTGGGCCCCCGTCAGTTCGACTTCGGGGTCTACCCTGTCCATCTTGGCGTATCTGCTGGCCCGTAGGAGAAGGTTGCCGCTGTGCTTCTGCCGAAGCCACCCCCCGTGGCATTTCGTACGGTGTATCGAGACGGGACGAACGGGAAGACGGAAGCGTCGACCTTCGTGTTATCGTGTGTGCAGGCGGTGATGTATGTCCGCCTGCACTGATAGGAGGTGTGCTGGCTAGACGTGTTGCGATAACAGTAGGTGAACCCAGTCCACTGCAGCCTGCCTCCCCGTTACCTTCGCCCGGCCTGCCAGCCTGTATATGTAGGTCTTGGATCCCAATTGACCAGCCTTGGCGGGTAGAGAAAGTGTAGGCAATAGATGCAATAGTCACCGAAGTCAGTTTACGGATCGAAAGCGCAAGAGGGGGTTGGGATGAATGAGACCGAAGCGAAGTCAAGAGATGCGGTGCATCAAGTCCAGACTGTCTGGGTGTATCGGATAGCTCACGCAAGAGATGCTCCGTTTGCCGTTTTTGACCAGCCCCAAATGCATATAAAGATATGAGACCGGAGTCGGTTGCTGAGAGCACGTATGGATGTGAATAGGCGATACCTTGCAGTGGGCCACTACTCGAAGGCGCATGAGAGAACCGCCGAACCAGCGATTGCCGGGCGAGGTCGTATTGCCATATGTCGAACGCTCCATCGTGGAGCCCAACCGCAATGTCTAGGGAATAAACGCCCGTATCTACGGCCAGAGACGTCGGGGTAAAATGCACAGCGGCATCTGGGTAGCCACCCCCAGTTTCCCTGTAGCTCCTGTCACCATCTTGGTCGCTAGGGATGGTCGTTTTGTCCTTCTCCCTCCCCGTCGCGGACGCATACACCTCCAGCATAGAAAGGTCTGCCATGGCGATCATACTGCGTGTTTTAAGCTCCCAAACACACAGGCCTCGTGTCCGGTCAACGGTAACGGCAAAACCATCGACCACCTTGACTAGGACACGACGAGGGTCTTTGCCGTCCTTTCCAATGGGCACACCGTCTCCATCAAAGTTAGCCGGCGCGAGCATATTGGCATGACCAGCTCTCTGGTCGAGACGCAATTCTTCCACGGCACATTTCCCTCTTGCCCAATTGGATCGGAGTTTAAACTGCTGCTTCCAGCTATGTGTCCTGCTTCTCGTAGCATGTGTATAGCTACTTGAACCTGGCTCTCTCGCACTAGCCCATCGTATGCTTCGTTCTGGCTGTAACATTGTGAAGACATCTTCGCCATCCAGGAAGGGCCCTCGAGTAGCAACGCCAGTCGATGTCCTTGCCGAACCTGTCGAGGATCCGCCTCGAATCCCTGGGAATCGCATGGCGCGCGGAAGAACAAATCGCTCATAATAGATCGCCTTCCACAGCTGCGAATCGTCGGCAAGGCGGTGAAATCGGCGCGAAACGGGGGTCAACGAGAGAAGGTCTTCCATGGGGAGGTTGCGGAGAATGCGGATAAGCAGCTCATCTGAGAGCGGCGAAAGAAAATCTGTTCTCGAGAGCTTCGTGCGGCCCGTTCGGGCGACAAGCAAGCTGTCGTGCCCGTCTGTGGCTGCGCTTCCAGCCAGCGGTATCGCGCTTGCCTTCGGCCGTTTGGTTGGTGGCGTGTTTGCATCTTGTTGTTTTATCACGTCGGTCGCCCGGTCGTTTGCTTGGCCTTCGTTACCAGCATCTTGCTGGCCATAATCTTTTCGAAAATCATCATGACTTCGCTTCGCACCCGCCATGCTGGAAGATGCCGGCACAAAGTATGTCTGCAATTATGATGGTCGGTTCGTGCTTCCCCAGTTTTGATCCATATCGGCGCCTCTTTTCGTTAAACTAGCAATGGGTGGCGAGGCTGCAATGAAAGACAGAACAGAGATGGAGATTAAACCCTGGACGAATTTTAAAGATTGTTGGTAATTATCCACCAGCCAGTCGCACTAGTAGTAAGCCACTACCATCAAAGAGACCAGTCCCCAATCGAGCCAATTAAGGTAACAACGTCGTGTGCGTATTTGTGCCAATTGTTTTTTTGCCAAATATGTCTTATTCGTACTGTTACCGACAGCATTTAAACACCTGCTCAGGAACCGCCGCAGGCCTACTTCATGATAAGATATGTCAATCCAGGAATTGGCTGTTTCTTTATGCTTGGTCGATTAATAGATGCCGCATCAATGCCACAATCAATAAAAATACGCATGGGTCTTTTCGTGGCCGTATTTGACGCGCGCAATGGTTTGACGGTCTTTTTATTCCTAAAAAACTTAAAAAAATATTGTATTTATGCTTGGAAGCAGCCTGTCCACAAGTTCATCACTCCCAAACGAAGTGGAATAGTCACAGGCTGAAAAAGAAACCCGAATCTGCCACATGCCGGTCGCCATCCCCCCGTCAATTCCAATCGTGTCCAACTATTTCCCAGCGCGCTCAGCCTCCAGCTCACGCTCGGCCTGTTGGTAGTACTTGGCTGTGTCGACACCATGCTGGTTATGGTTGACAAAGTTGAACCACGGTACCACGTGCATAAACAGTGCTGAGTACCGGGACTGCCGTGCTGCAACGCCCTGCATGTTCGCAGACAGCCGGCTCTCGCCGTAAAGAGGCTCACCAGCCTTTACCTTGTCTACCATTTCGCGCATGTCCATGTCGACTTCACGCGCGTTCTCTGACATGCCATAAAACCGTACTGTGGTTGCCAGAGAGATTAGTTCATGTCCCAACAAAGGAGCTGCCCCTGGCAAGATATCAAATGCCAGATGCATGCAATTAGGTGGCAGGATCTAGAAAGGGAGGAAGGGTTCTCACAGCAGGAGCGTTGGTAGAAGTAGAGAAAACCACCAGCTAGGCCAAGAAAGCCACCCAGTCTCATGGCCTGTGCAAATCCGCCTTTGCCAACATAGGATGGTGCAAATCTCTCCATGGTCAAGAGCAGGCCAGGCCCTGCTGCCGCGGCCACAGCGCCGTGTGCATAATCGGATGGCCGAGCATACCGCATCACCCGCTTAAAGTGCCTGGATAAGGACGCGTAAGTCAGCAATGGAACGCAAGACTGGAAGGGGTCGCCCGATGAGAATGGAGCTTCTGTATATTCCACGGTTTTGCAAAAAGAACGGCCGGGGGTTGTCGAGAGGCTGGTCTTACGGGTCATTGTCGATGAGCTGTTGCGAATGGTCACCAAGCTGTCAGTATCGATTCACAAAGGGCCGCAGCGGAAGGGGAACACGGGCTCACGGGATAGTCGGTCTGAACCACCCTGCTAGGGATGTATGTCGGAGTTGCGTTCGCCATTGTGTACACGAGTAAAGCCGTGATGCGATGCACTCTGAACTGGGCTCTATCGATTCCATCGTGGAACTTTCTCGGGAAAGGAAAAGCTAGCCGGGCATTGGTGCCTCAGGCGTTAACATTGAGAATAAAGCTATTTTTTCTTTGCGTAAAAATAACTCGATAAATAGCGCAACCGGCCAATGAGAGCCCGTCAAATGTCAGTTGATTAGTCAACTCGAGTCCTACCTTTCGAGAGAAACTGCCCCGCAAAATGTTGGAGGTAAACTAGTACTCTAGTAAGTACAACGTATGAGGAGAACGAGACACTGTCTGAGGCGGTATTGATTAATTCACTTAAGTGGAAAGGGGAAGACGCGCCTGTGAGACGCGTCCGTGGTCCACAGCCTATTTCATCGTTTAACACAACTCTCCTTCGAGCAAAGTCAGTCCTTTGAGGACGTCAAGATTCACACATTGTCATTTATTGACGATTTACGTGATTCCATCAATACCAAACCCCACGAACCCCAGCACCAAAATGGCCACGGCGAACGCAAAACGGCCACTACAACAGGCCTCGGGGTCATATAACGACTACATCCCAGACGACTTCGCAGATTTTGGTGACCTGTTCACAGATGACGAACAATCCGGGGCAAGATCCAAGTCTGCGAAGATTCAGCAATCAAAGGGTGACGGTACGGCTGGACTTGGAATCGATGAGGAAGTCTCTGTCAAGAAACGGGCTAGGGAACCCCGCGTAAAACTCGACGAATCCCGGTATGTTCAAACACCATGCATCGCCAATTCTCCCTCTTCTTTGGAAGCCATACTAATGTAATGTTATGCACAGACTGCTTTCTGCCAAAGGAATCCTGGCTTTACGCAGCCAGGCGCGCGTGTTGAAGCTGAAGGGCAGAGGGCACGAAGTGAGTGGTCGCCGATTTTAAAATCAACCCGATTTACGATTTCTTCCCTTGACAAATTTCAACGGCGGGAAAATGCTGACCACAATCTTTGTAGTTCTCCGATGCCTCAAGATTACTTTCCATGTACCAATTATGGCTCGACGACCTGTTTCCGAAGGCACGATTCGTCGATGCACTGGCGATGGTGGAAAAAGAGGGCCACAAAACCAGCATGCACAAAATCCGTATGGAGTGGATAAACGAAGCAAAACCTAGAGATCTACAAGATGACGACGATGAATCAGGGTTGGCCTTCAATGAACAGTCTGGAGAGCCTGAAGAGATACGACACCTCCAGCCGGAGCAGCAACAATTGGAATCCGAAAATGCAGGCGGCTTGGGTTTGGACTCGGTTCCAGATGAATTATTCAAAAAAGAAGACCTTTATGACGCGTCGCTACCAGCAGCAACACACCCCTCACAGATACAGAGCAAGGGGAACGTGGACACTGGACAGGTACCAGACGAGAGCGAACTTGATTCGCTCATGGCTGAGGCGATGGAGGTCCATGGACCAGAAGAGCAACTCCCGCCACCAAGACCAGCGCTGGAAGAGGATTTTGATGATTTAGAGGCGCTAATCGCAGAGGCAGAAACTGCGACATGAATCGTGTATCTTCAAACGTCCAAATAGGATTTAGGGCATCATTGCGAAATCAAATCAAGCGAATATCGGGTTAATATTATTATGCGACTGGACGATCGATCATTAAACGAGCGCGCTTGTCACTTCGTCGTGGTCGCTTTCTCTTGTAGAAATGTCGTCAAATACGGAGCGTTCTGTACTCCGTCTAACTACGACGTACCTACGTCGTACTCCGTATATTAAATATGCTGTATTAGCACCAAGACAAACCCACACCTGTGCTACCCCACTATTTGCTTCGCAAAGATCAAAGCTAGCCAAGCTGTCGCCTTACCGAGAGCAGCCTCCTACTTCACCAAATAAAAGCAACACAAAATGGAAGCGATACACCGCCAGGCTGCAGACACAGCTTTTAAGAGCATAGACGGTCTTCTTTTTACACGCCGGCCCAAGAGGCGTCGCCCGTTGAGTGCAGCCGAGCGGAAGAACCAGCTGGAAACGGTGTTTCTGCAGCCGCCAACGGAAGTCCCGCCGAAACTTGTTGAGAAAACTCAACAGTACGTCCTTCCCTATCCAATGCCACCGTGCTCAAACCAACCTCAAACTACCGTTCACTGGCTGACACAGCTGCTAGGCGCTGGGATTTGCAGGTTGATAAATCGCTCCTCTTTGAGATCGACTCCCCGGACGCCGGTACCCAGACATTGTTCTTTCGAGGGGGGCGAAACTTTCAGATCGTTGCCTATGAAGAAGTTGCAGCGCCGAGGGATACGAGCAACGACGATGACAAGGTCTTGAGTTCCACCGATGGCCTTGGCCAAAGCTATGCCGCCGCCGCCGCCGCCGCCTCCGACGCAGAAGAACAATGGTTTCGACAGTCCATTCTCTCCAGGAAAAACAGCAGCCCCAGTGCTTCTGGGCTGCAGAGGATTGTTCAGGCAGGCACGAGTGGTCTACTGGAGACAGCACCGGGCTTGCAGCGTGGCATCCGGTTTTCGAGCGAACGGGCGAAAGCGAAGACGAAACTCGGACAGTCGCCTACGCATGCCACAGAAACAGCAAATGTGGTGGAAGGCGATCTTAAGCAATCAGCAGCGGACGATACCCCAGCAGCATCTGTTACCAGAGGCTCCCATGAATCGGGCAGCGAGACGCGTGTCGATGATGACATTGCTAACGATGGCGACAGCGTCAATGGTGCCAAGTTCGACACGGATGTGGACGAGCTTCTGCCTGTCGAATTTCCGTCGTTACGGTCAAAGGAGCCCCTTGGTTCCAGGGCGGCGAAGAAGTCCCGTAGGGAGTGGGCACATATGGTGGACCTCGAGGCCGAATCGTCAAACTTTCGCAGTCTCATTCCTGGAGAAATGGCGCGCGAGTGGCCCTTCGAGCTGGATGCCTTTCAAAGAGAAGCAATCTACCATTTGGAGTCCGGCGACTCCGTTTTTGTCGCTGCACATACTTCTGCCGGCAAAACAGTAGTGGCCGAGTACGCTATTGCCCTGGCCCAGAAGCATCAGACAAAGGCCATTTACACGTCTCCCATCAAAGCCCTAAGCAACCAAAAGTTCCGGGACTTCAAGAACACCTTTGACGATGTCGGCATTCTCACCGGCGATGTGCAGATCAACCAAGAGGCCAAGTGTCTCATCATGACAACAGAAATATTGCGAAGCAAGCTGTATAGCCAGTCGGATCTGCTGCGAGAGGTAGAATTTGTTGTTTTTGACGAGGTCCACTATGTCAGCGACTCAGAACGCGGTGTGGTATGGGAGGAAGTCATCATCATGCTTCCTGAGCATGTTTCCCTGATCCTGTTATCGGCTACCGTGCCGAATACGTACGAGTTCGCGTCTTGGGTTGGGCGCACAAAGAAACGGGACGTGTATGTCATCAATACCCCGAAGCGGCCTGTTCCCCTCGAACACTACCTTTGGAGCGGAAAGACGGTCCAGAAAATTGTTGATTCGGACAGAAAATGGCTTGAAAAGGGATATCGAGATGCAAAGTTGATCGCCTCAGGTGAGTCGACAACGAACAGTAGCGGCGCCAGTAATCGTGGCGGTACCAGTTCGGGCCGCGGCGTCCCTGTACGCGGTGGACACAACCAACAACGGGGAGGTGGGGGGCGTGGCGGTCGCGGCGGGAACGCACGAGGGGGCGGGAACGGGCCGGCACGGGCTTCTCACAATCCCGGGCACATGGGCCGGGCCGGCCGAGCAACTGGCGGCTCATCCATTGCCCAGGAAAAAACACTATGGTCTGATGTTGTCCGGTACCTTCGCAAGTCTTCGTTGTTGCCGGCCTGCATTTTTGTCTTCTCTCGAGCGCGGTGCGAGGAGTACGCAATGTCTCTAAGCAATCTCGATTTCTGTGACGCAAGAGAAAAGACACGCATCCATTCCATATATTCCAAGTCCATTGCTCGCCTAGCAAAGGAGGATCAGGAGCTGCCCCAGATAACGCGGCTACGTGACATGGCAACAAGGGGCATTGCTGTTCACCACGGTGGACTGCTTCCCATCGTGAAGGAGATTGTCGAGTTGTTGTTTGCACAGTCGCTAGTTAAGGTCCTCTTTGCTACGGAAACATTTGCTGTCGGGCTGAACTTACCTACACGCACGGTCGTGTTTTCTGACCACCGCAAATTCGATGGTACGAGGCGCCGCATTCTTTCACCGGGCGAGTACACCCAGATGGCTGGCCGCGCTGGCCGGCGTGGTTTGGACACTGTTGGCACAGCGATTATCGTGCCAACAAGCGAGAACCGCGATGTCCCTGCGTCTGAGACACTCAAAGGCCTGATTCTGGGCCAGCCCACGCGCCTGACATCGCAGTTCCGATTGACTTACAACATGATTCTCAGTCTCCATCGTGTCGAAACATTAAAGGTGGAGGACATGATGAAACGTTCTTTTTCTGAGCATGCGACACAAAACGGACGCTCCGCGCATGAGGAAAAAATTCGTACCCTAGAAGAGAAACTGGCAGCACAGGTCCATTCTCGTGAACCTTGTGCCGTCTGTGGAGATACGATGGGTGCTTGCCATCTTGCGGCAGAAATGTTCCGCCAAGATACGGCACAGATGTACCGGAGGCTTTTCAAAGCTCCTGGGATCGGGCCCTCTCTCTACTGTCAAGGTCGTATCCTGGCATTTGTCAACGAACAGGGTGTGCACGCAGTTGGAGTTGTTGCAGAAGACCTGCCAAAGTCAACTGTGGAAAACAACACATTGTCCTTGAACATTGTCGAGATCCAGCCGCCGAGAACTGCGTCGGATGAGACAGACAAAATTGCTTTTGTCCCAGCCCTCCGTGGCTTTAGACGGCCGGCAATTCCACAACATACATCCAAATTGCAACTCCGCAGGGTGCAGGTGCCATTGGATAAGGTTGAGTGCCTCTCGGGTATTGTGATAGCGGTTGGACGCCGGCCTAGTGATCTTTTGACAGACATTGAATCCCAGGTTGGTGTGCTAGACATGTCTTGGTCTTCAGCCATTTGGGACGAGGCAAACCTGGACAAGGTCCGGGATGTTGACGTAGTTTGGTACATTGACGATCGCCTGGCTAAGGCGGGCGTGGTGTCAGGTTCTCCTGCACTCTCTTGTCCTGATTTTGTCGAGCATGTAAGTCCCATTGTTGTGTCTTTTATTTCAGGGGGGGCGTCAATAATCTTCCTCTTCTCACTTCCACTTCTTACATCTTCGTCGCCGTCGCCATGTCGGCGGCCCATCCTCCACCCTGTCTCTTCTTTGGTTCGTGTATTCTAACAATGCCCAGTACGCGTCGCGCCACGACGAATGGTTAACGCGGGATACGTTAGCTGGCATGCGGAGAGATATCGACGACTCAAATCTCGCGCTCCTGCCAGAGTACGAAAACCGTATTGCGGTGTTGAAACATCTCGGCTTTGTCAATGACAGCTCTGTCGTCCTCCTCAAAGGCCGAGTGGCATGCGAGATACGCACGGCGGATGAGCTGGTGCTGACCGAGGTGATCCTCAACAATCTTTTGGCCGGTCTAGAGCCGGCCGAGATTGCTTCCTTACTGTCTATTTTCGTTTATCAAGGAAAAGACGACCAGGATTTGGAGACGGCGCCATTCATCTCCAACGGATTGTCAAAGGGCCTGGCGGAAGTCTATCGCATTTGGAAAGACGTCATCCGCACGCAAGAGCAGTTTCACGTTATTTCTGCTGGCGATGATACAGAACGGTCGTCAAAACTACATTTTGGTCTCATGGAAGTTGTATTTGAATGGGCCAGTGGTAGCCCATTTAAGACCATTGCCGGCATGACGACGGAGCAGGAAGGCACCATTGTTCGCACGATCACGCGTCTTGAGGAGACATGTCGTGAAGTGAGAAATATCGGGCGGATCATTGGTGACACGACCCTAGAAACAAAGATGAACGGTGTCAAGGAAGCCATTATGCGGAACATCACAACTGTTCCTAGTCTGTATCTGTAGAACGCTGTTGAGGTTTTCTGTGTTTGTAGTGTGTTGATGACGATATTAGGTAAATTGATTAGGTCTACACATATATGCCAAAAAAGTTAAAAAAAAAAAAAAAAAAAAAAAAAAAAAAAAAATAATAAAAAAAAAAAAAAAAAAAAATATTAAAAAAAAAAAAAAAAAAAAAAAAAAAAAAAAAAAAAAATTTTTTAAAAAGTAAAAAAAAAA